>JAQGAP010000376.1:0-38432 GCA_034697805.1 Orchesella bifasciata | reverse complement strand
AACGGGACCCCGAAGGATTTGCTTACATGGTTTCTGAGATCTTGAATGTGGGAGGAGTGAAATATCAAGGTTAAATTTAAATTTATAGAAAAAAGGGTAATGCGAGACAAAATAGAAGAAATATTAATAACATGTCATGTTTTAGGCTTGCCAAATTCCCGGAGAGTTCCTGACCACCTGGAAATCGTGGGCTATGTGTTTGCTCTTGTTTCTTGGAACTTTTTGATTGTATTCGCTGCCACGTATCCTCTTATTAGACACCAAGACCCAATTAATTCTGTATTGATGGGAATTCTCCCAGGAGTTCTGAGACGGTTGCTTGCATCTGCTACTTATGTCATGTGTGTATTATTAGGAGGCACTTTCAGCGTTGGCTTTCTTGTATACAAATGCGCCTATTGTGAACTACTTGGAAAAGCAGCGATGCAGAACCTACAGTTGAGCAAAAATGAGGTTCACGTTTCCACCTTTGAATGTCGGAGAAAGCTTTATGCCCAACTGCATATGCTTACGGAGCAAACAAACAAATGTATGGATGTCCTGATGCCGCTATTTATTATGGTGGGAATGCTAACATGCATTGGATGCAATTACACGGTTTTCAAAATGCATAACAGGAAAGAGTTCCGGGTTCTTGTAATTGCGGCTTGTGTACTCCTGGTGGCAATGCACACTTACATTTTCTTGCTCGCTAGACACTCTGCCGCTCCACTTGTGGATAGTACGAAACTCTTACAGATTTGGAAAGAGAAGTTAATGTCCAAGTACAGACGAAAGCAGCTAAGAGCGATGAAACCAGTTGGCTTCAAAGTTGGTCCATTTGTTTCGAAAAGCGGAACCTATTTGGAAATAGAAAACGTGATATTAGATACAACGTTGGCATTAATTTTATAAATATATCATAAATTATAGTTTTATACTAGCTTAAATCGTTTTAGAGTAACCACAAATCACATTTTGTTGGGTTTTTATGCAACCGAAATCAATTCTACCCATCTACTAAATTCCAGTCTGCGTCTTAATATTCATGGTCTACTTATCGTTAATATTACAATTACTAGACAACGGTATCCAACTCCAGGTTATTGTATATCTGTATCGGATTGTGGGATGTAATCTGCAACAAGAAAAGTCTTGGATTCAATTAAGGAGCTAATAAATAAAACAATTTTCATCAGCTTTTTTTACAATTTCAGGAAGGGAGAATTGAAATTTTCGTTCCATACTTTTTCTATAAGTAAGTTAGCCCAATAACATTGATGCATATTGATTGCAACTGCAACTAAAAAACGAAAATCGGGCGAAAACGAAAAATTAATTTCCGTAGCAGAAAATATGATAGACGTGTGTGGTTGTTCATATTCTAGTGGTTAGGGAGGCAAAGCAACCCTATCAACAATTCCTTTATTTACTACTTCCCAATGAATTACCCGTGTTTTTAAACCCTTATTCTGAATTTTTCAAAACTCTAATCCAAGGTGTATTAAATAGACGCCCATTCTAAGAACAGAAAAATTATAATGCAACGATCCTGATCAGGAAATAGACTGGTTGCAATATTGCACGGCTTGACTTGGAAAGTAATGCTCATCATAATATTATTGTCGAGTCAATATGTCAACAAAACTAAAACAGCAAAGGAATACAGCCTTGATTGACAAGTGATGTATCCAATTATTGATTTTTGCGGCTGAGTGTTGCTAAAAATAAATTGTCTCACCGAAATTGGATTGATGAGCCAATCCGACCACGGGCAAAGACGAGCTTGAAAACATGTTTACCTGGTTTTGCACCTTATTTTAATTTTGTTCATAATTAAATTCATGATGGAACAAATGAAGAACTTCCAAAAAGTATAATTGCACAATATGTGTCACCAGTGTAAATGTTGACAATGTTTTCGGTATGACGAGACGTGATATAGATACGAGCTGGTGTGGTTTGTTTTGATAAAGTGGGATATCAACTGGTATATAAACGGTTGGGAAATCATAACAAATCTATCATGCATCAAACTTTGCTCAAACAAAAACCTTTGAAGCACAACTTGCACTACAAAGAAACCCTCAACATCATGTTGACCAAGTAATCATTTTAACTTAATTTTAAATTAAATATTTTTCTAACTCTACTATTGTTTTTGCTAAATTTATTTCTCTTCCTAGATATTTCATCTCGGCTGCTTTACTTTGTATGCTGCTATGGGTGTCTATTGAGGCCGTACCAGCAAATGATGAACTTTTCCAGGACACTATAGCAGTTAAAGACGGCGTTAAAGTTGAGGCAGTAACTCCATTTAAATCCCTCTTTTTCCCGAAAGAAACCAATGAGTGTCGGTTGTGCCGTCCACCCGTACGTAAAATCATTTGTTTTATTATGATTGTTTTCTGTTTTCTAATTTTACGGGTAAAAATTAATATCATTATTTAATTCGTTATGGATATCAGTGTTCCGGATTCATTTGCTGTGATGGTAAATGGCCCACATGCTGCGTTGTCAATGGCCGTTGCAGGTGCTGTGGTTAAATTCCATACTAAATCCCTACTCCAGTTCTAGTCCTTTGAATAACACCCCGTGGTCTTCCGTCATTCATACATTACTTTTTAGACTAAGAATGAACACATGGAATATATTATTTATTTATTTAATGCAATAATGTGTACCTATTAATATTCTTGTATATACATACATGCAATAATATATGTAACTGATTCAGTAGCTATTTTTAGTAGATATTTCAATAAACATTTTTATACTATTATAACGATACCTCTTTTAAAAAGTTCCAAAATCTTCTAATTTCTTCTGCTTCCACATTTGCTTAAATGACAAACAATTAAGCTAACGTTTGAAGTTGTAAATATATTCAGCTTCTATAGACAGGTCTTTTTTTGGTGTGAAGATGATTATGATGTCCTGCGAAAAACGTTCGGTTGGCCTCAGTATTAAACTCTTGATAAATATCTCCTCATGCTGACATATTCGAATACATAACTACATGGAAAATCCCTAAAAGGGTGTAATAATTAGGTGTATTTTCTAATATGAAAAGGGAAGCAAGTTTGCAAGTCAAATGCTGACAATTGACACCAGGAAAATGAGAAATATCTTTCTGTTAAACTCGTTCTGCAGAACGTGAATATGATTAGAAATCTGTTGAGAAACGATGTAATACGTTGATTATCATTATTATTATTATTATTATTATTCAGAAATGGCATGCTTTTGCGAACCACTCATATAAATTTATTATTAATTGTCCTTGACAAAATTTGTTGAATGAACCGTAAAGAAACTGCCTCATGAAGTAAATATAGCTCTGTATATAAAATAATTGATGTTTACAAAGATTTAACCAATATTGTGTCAGCATCAGTTATCATACACATCAGGAAATGAATTTAGCAGAACGTTTCATTGTTTGACCTAGAAATCATCACACACATCATAATATTATTGGTCAGTCAACCGACAACAGAAACAAACTGGTAAAATAAAACATCCTTGATTGACAACTGATGAACGATTCATCATGTTATTGCGAGCAATGTTTCGCTAAAATAAGCCCTTTTTGTTGAAACTGTATAAATGACATCTGTCAACGGGTGAAGACCAAAACATGTTTACCTGATTTTCAATCTTGTCTTAATTAGCTTGGTTTTGCTTCAAACGAGAGGGCGAGTGAAGAACCACCAAAAATAAATCTTGCATGCCGAGTGCCGGCATAATTATTGACAGTATTATTGCGTTTAGTGACATGACATGGTCCCGATATGCAAGATTTATGTTGATAAGACACCCAAAACTCGGAATATCAACGGGTATAAATAGGATCAAAAACCAGTAAAAATCATAACACCCCAACTTGTTGAAACATACCAACCTCAGTAAGATAAACATTTTCTGCTCAAAAAGCGTGAAAAATCTCCACATCATGTTGACCAAGTAAGTACTGACCCTAATAGCCTATTATTTTCAATAATTTTGGTAATTTACTAATTACTAATTTTTATAAAAATGTCAGGTTTTGCATAGTAGCTGCTCTTCTAAGTCTCCTGGTGCTGGTATCTGTTGATGCAGTCCCGGCAGACAAGGAACTTTTCCAGGACACCGTATCAATTCAAGACGGAGTGGAGGTGAATGCAGTAACTCCATTCAAAGCCATCTTTTTTCCAAAAATGGACACACGTGATTGCTTATTTTGCCGTCCTCCGGTAACTTTTACATGTTTTTACTTGTAAATAAAACTAATCATACGTAAAGGATTTTATGAAAATAAATGTTCTCCTGTTCGTTTTTGTAGTGCGGTGGATTCTTCTGCTGCTTTGGGAAATGGCCTCGGTGCTGTGTTGTTGACAATGATCGCTGCAGTTGCTGTAATTGATCTCCATTTCAAACTCAAATTTAATACCGATTTGAATAGTTTTCTTCTGAATATTTTTCGTATTCAACAATTTTACTGAAGATGAAGGCATGTAATTTACGTGATTTTTTTGAACTGCTTTTATGGAAATCCTGGATTTCCAAATACAATTACATAATATTTTACGGTTACTCTTAATAAATACTCATACATTTACAAATACAAATAAACAAATATTATAAAACATTCAAAAACTAATGAATTGTTTTGTGTATTGAAATCCAAACATATTTTTCCATATTTCAACAGAACGGACTTGGGTAGGAAGTTGAAGGCATGAATGAAATGACAAAGATTGCAGCATGGAACAAAGCTCAACACATTTGTGCCAGGAGCTCTGGCATAAAGCTCTACTAGAGGATGCACTTGAGAAACATTTCAGTGCGTTGCAAGCAAGAGCAGTTGCAACAGGTTGAAGAGACATGGAATAAAAATACAAGTATTGTAAGTCAACATCGCAAAGCTTGTCGAGGAGTCCAACCTGAAAAAGGTTGTTATTCATACTCCTATGCTACGTATTATATGTGCTTATGGAACCACATAGTATGTTCCAGTCAGATAACGCATAGCAAGTTGGTTTGAGTAGTATATACCATTCCATTCAACTTCTCTCTCTTTTCACTGAATGACTATCAAAGCTTATGAATGAATGGAAAAGTATAAAATCACAATGACAAGCAACCCATATCAGTTTTGGGTATACATTTGTTGCTTTTCTTGTACAAAGCCTCCTCCACGCATATTTAGACATGCATCCTTTGCATGCTTGTATTCCAAGATGTGTACACATGATAATCGGCTGACATTGTTTGTTTATTTCTTTAGAAAAGTATTAACATTTTTGCAACTTTTTGTGCCTAATAATATTTATTACTTTTTAAATTTTGAAATGAACACATATCGGAAGTGTCTCATCTGCTTGGAAATTCCAGCGTATGAAATTTATCAGTGTAGAAATGCTCATCTTATTTGCAGTCTGTGTATTGAAAAAGTAACCAGTTGTCAACAATGCAGTATTTCTTACAGCACGTCAAGAATTCGCAATCGTGCCTTGGAAGAAGAGCTGGATGGGTTGGTGTTCAAGTGCAAATTCAAAGACAGAGGATGTGAAGAAAAAACCAAACGAGCCGAGCTTTCTAGTCATACAAAGTTCTGTGTTCACAAGTAAGACTATTAATTATTATAAAAACTTAAATTGAATTAAAATTAACTCCGTATTTTCGTTTCCAGTCCAGATTACACTCCACTTTGTGAGTGGATGGGATATTCCGACTGCAAATTCAGCGTTGGGACAACATCCAGACAAGAAATTCTTTCGCATTTCAAAGACTTTCATGCCAGTGACACGAAGGGTTGTGCAAGTGTTGAAATAAATATCAGCGGTTTCATAACGAATGACAACGTTCCATCAGTGATTCTTCCCGTGATTATCAGTCCGGATGGTATAGACTCAGAAACAAGTCCACTGTTTTTGCTCCACGGGAAAATTAACTCACCACCTGGCTTCGTTTCATGGGTTTGCATACAGCTCTGGGATCCTTCCAAACCGAAGAAGAAGTATCAGGTCACATTTTCCCTAATGAATGAACAGTCCAGCTCACAATCAAATCAAATTAATGATAACAATGATGATGATGATGATGACGAAGACGAGAAAGATGATGTAAGTAAACCATGGCAGAAATAGTAAAATATCAATTAATAATTAATGTCCATAATACTTTTTGTTTGTAGCCGATAATACTCCGTTGGACATTGAATGCGTATAGAAGCAAACATTCCAAGGACATGCTTGAAACCAGTCCCGTCAACATTCCTGTTTCACTGCTGTTAGATAATGTGTTTTCGGGCGAGGTTGGCGTCTACATTAAAGTAGACATTACAGAGTTTCTGTCTCCCCCAAGAAACTTAAATCATATGAATTTGAATAAAGATTAATCACATAATATGACTGTGCAATAGTTCTATTTTCTGGTAATTTATACTGCATGAACAGAGTTACCATTACATAAAACAATAATTTTTATTAACTATCCATATCAGGGTTTCCAAACCGTCTGGAAATCTAAATTATATAATGCTGAGCTTATCACAACTCCAATGTTTGCATTTGTGTGCTTGTGAACAAATCTAACTCTGCTCGAGAGATCATTTGTAAATATGCAGTGCAAGCATAGAGGTTGAGCAGAGACCTCAGTGTAAAAATAAGAGCTATGTAGGCCAACATCGCAAACCTTATGGAGAGGTGCAATACGGAAAGGCTTGATAATTTATGCTGCTACGGTGCTAGCTACAAAAAACGTGCATGTAATCCTACCTGTGAAACCAGATATTATGTTATGCTATATCACATGTCATGTTTTGTACATTTGTACATAAAATTCCATTCCCCCCTCCTTTTTCACAGAGTAAGCATCACTCAAGTTCTGGACAGAAATTCAAGACATTAAAAGAGATGAAGGAAATTGGCATATTTTTTGCTCATACGCTCTTCGTTTCATTGTATCCTATTCCCCATAAAATCAGTTATCAGCTAGCATTGGTAGCTTTTTCTAATCATTGCAAGCAGTTCTGAATTCAGGAAAAAATATACCCGACAATATGAGATGTAGCCATGTACCTAACCTAACCAATATTATGACAGTCAAACGGTTTGAAAGTTATCTTGCCCACATACAGACGACGAAAGACGACGACGTGATACCAAGTCTTCTTAATATGTACCTAAAAGGTACATAATAATTTGATCACCGTAGTAGACGCGGACAATAACATTTTTGCATGAGTCCTCTTCATCAATCATCATTTTTAGCATTGTAAATGCAACGAAATCACAATAAATGATGTCATATCCCCGTCTAGATGTCTTCAGTGTCTAGACGTGGCCACGCGTGGATACAACATCACAATCTATGTCAGTGACCTTACCATTGGCCAATGTCAATGGAATTATCATTGGCTCGTTCCTCAATGCATTGTAGCAATAAATGTTCGTCATAATCCAATTGGCAAAAATTCAACATTTATTCCAGGATTAATCAGCCACGTGGTCTTTCCAATCACGAAACATTATTATTAATAAATATTTATAACGGGATTTTCTTGAAATTAACTTGAATATTTTATTCCGCTTCACACTTTCTCAGTATTCCAAATGATTTGATGACGCATTTGAAGTAGAATATTATTTAATATTCCACCACTTCAAATGCGTCTAATACTAGAATGTATTGTGTCTATACTTTCCAAACTTCAGAACCTTTTATAAACACCAAAACTTCCATATTAATTGGATCACTCTTTTTCTACTTATGGTTTACTAACCAATACCATTGGCAAAATGGAAAAGTCTCCATTTAGATTTATCCCTTTAGTTTATTACTTGATATTACTTTCCTTAAGTTTAGAATCATCCGTCTCTGCAAAAACAATATCCATTGAACTGATAGCTGAATTCAAACAAGCTTCACCGGATGGAATTCTTAAGGAAATTATTACCATCAACGGCCAATTCCGAGGACCAACAATACGAGCAGCCAGGGGTGACGTACTAAACATCCGAGTCCGTAATAAGCTCAACGATTCCTCAGGAGTTAGGCATCCAACTTCAGTACATTTTCATGGTATAGAAATGGAAAACACTCCTTGGTTCGACGGTCCAGAACAAGTTACTCAATGTCCAATTCCCTACAATGGTTACATGGACTATACTTTCAAACTTGTGCAGAGTGGAACCTATTGGTAAGGTTTTTTCATTGATAAATTAAAAAACCAACATAGCAAAACCTACAAAACTGATATTTACGAATGCATAGGTATCACTCTCACCACGCTTGGCAATATATTGATGGATTCTGGGGGTTGCTAATTGTGTACAACTCGCCTAAAGAGGTTCACTCCTACAACGATGAATTTTCAATAACTTTGATGGACTGGCATTACAGATCTGGCGGAGCTCTCAGCAAACTCCTTCATTTACCAAGAACCGACCCAAACACTGAAGCAGGTCGTACTCCACTCCCTGACTCGGCTTTATTAAATGGTCGTGGAAATGCGAACTGCATGCAGGCGGTACTCAACAGCTTAAATTGCGACAGAACTAAGGCAAACTCCATCACAGTTTTCAGAGTTGTTCCTGGTTGGACGTATAGAATTCGCGTTGTCAACCCCTCTGCCCATGCGAGCTTCCGGTTTTCAATTGATCATCATAAATTGAGGGCTATTGAGGTGGATGGTGTTGACACCGTGGAAACGTCGTTTGTAGATGTAGTTACAATTTGGCCAGCACAACGGTATTCATTTTTGGTTACAATGGATTGGAACAGACAATTCAATCCTTTTGGAGGAAAATTTTGGATAAGGGCTGAGTTGAATATTGATGGCCCCAACAGGCCTATTTTAAATATTACTGCCCCTTACGCAGCTCTATTCTACATTGGGTCAACACCTGTTCGTTCGAATAAGGCCAAGGGTTTTATGGGTTCAGACCAACAAGTCAAAGAGTATTATGATCTATTGGAATTGAATAAGATGCCAGATCCATTCGAAATAAAGGGATCTTTGGGTGGTGGAACTCAAGGACGCCCTTCGGAGATGGTGGATGAATCTAACAACGAATTAGTGACCCAAAAAACAATCTTTAGCTCAGCTCCCAATTTAAGCGTGTCGCTGTCGAAAAGCGTTGGATCTCAGTTTCAATTTCAAATGGGAAACTTGGTGTCACTAAGTTGTAGAGCTTCAGATTTCACCAGACCAGTACAAAATAATAATCCCCAGGAAATTGTTTTGCTAAAAGATTACTTTGCAGTATGGACAACAACCCCACAAACCCCAAAAATATTGGACCAAGCAGACTGTAAATCCATGAAGAAGGTTGGGTTGCTGGATCATGCTCCACTCAGTTTTGATCAAGAAGTGGTGCTACGGGCTACATTTAAAATTGAAAACGACTTCCTCAAAGCATACATGAATGGTGTCTCTTATAACTCAAGCGAAAGTCAAGTTCCAGTAATATTCCGGTCTATTCTGGGTCTCCCAGTGCCCCAATCTTTCAATCCACAATATGTTTCGGAACTGCACAGGGTAACAAATCTATTCTAAACTACTATCTATTACTATAAGCAAATTAATTGATTGCTTAAACCCCGAAATGTAGGTCATCCAAGTCATCATCAACAACGACAATGATGGAGCCCATCCGTGGCATTTGCATGGCCACACTTTCTGGGTTATGGCCACAGGCGAAGAAAATGATGGACCATATAACCCCTCCATTCATTCATGGAAGCTGACTGTGAACAACGGTTTGCGACGGGATACAACTCATACTCCAAAGAGAAGTTGGACTGTTGTCCGATTCGAGACTGGTAATCCAGGCGCTTGGCTACTTCATTGTCATATTCATTGGCATTTGGAAATTGGTCTTGGAGCTGTTTTCATTGAAGGACAACATGAACTACAAACTAATTTTAGGGTTCCACGAGAAGCGAGACGAGTATGTCGACAAAATGGTGTGATAATTCCTAATGCAAACTTGTAGCAAATTGTTAAAATAAAATAATAAATATGAGGGGGAAACTGACGGATTTTTATTCATTTTTATTTTTATATTTGCCTGCAAATAAAATAAAACTTTTAATAGATTTTCAATTATTGTACAGCCAACATATATCAAAACAATCATTGTCATTTTCATTTCTAGCTATCGCTTCTCTCAACCTCTCTTTGAAGATACGTCGTTGAACCCTCCTATTTGGTCCCAAAACACGCTTATACCTTTTCTTATTTTCTACATCCAGGAATTGGAGAGATGGGATCAACTCCCAAATTTTTGACTTATACATTATATCAGTTACATCAAATCCGATCGGATGAACAATTACCAAATGTGTGAGCTTTTTCAATGGTTGAAGAGGTTGGACGTGTCCCTTATAGCACTTCAAGTGAAGCTTTCTGAGGTTTGGCAAGTTGATTCTAAAATCCCGTTCGAACTCATGTGGTACTGTAGATAAACTCACCATTACCTTTAGGTTAACCAGGGAATCTCCAAAGATTTGCAAATCATTAAAAAGCTGATGATAATAATCAACCGGAATAGGCCCACTTATCCACAACTCGAGTTCCCTCAACCTCGGAAAAATGGCTTGATGACGGTTGGAACCCTTAAAGATATCTATGATGGTATCATAATTTCCATCAAATTTTAAAATTTCCAACCCAACTAGCTTGGAAACCGCCTCAGTCAAAAGATTATGATCGTAGCGATCCTCCTTCACTATAAAAGATCTTAGTTTAGATGGAACAACACAGGAATTTAAAAAGATAGGCAGCAAGATATGGTTAAAACCCTTCAATTCCAGCCTCCCCAAATTCCTCAGGCGGATTAAGGGACATAATTGAAGGTAATTCCGTATCTCCGGCTCTTCAAATGAATCTATGTATTTTGGCGCATTGATGTAAAGCCCCTCAATTGCGGGAGATGGCACAAAAAGTTTCCTAGAGCTGCCAAGAAACTAGAGGCAATCAAAATTGAGCTAGGGCCCCAACTAAATATGCCAGAGTAATAAATATGACTTCCAAATCGCTCCAAGAGCTCATTTATACAGCGCCAGTATTCCATACAGCCGCGGTCGTAATTGATGCGGCAATACAAATAGGGATGAAAAGATATGTTTCGCCCCGGAAACGGATTTCCTGGATGCTCTTTCATTTCCTTCAAGAACGCTTCTATTTGTTTTGGACTTTTAAAAGCGTTGCGGTACTTTGAAATAGGTTCTGCTATTCGGTAGTCAATTGGAGGATCGAGATTGGAGGGATGGTTTTGGATCTGCCTGTCCAGTTCATCCGTCCATGATCTGCAGAACTCACGGGATTGAAGCAATTGTTTTTGTGGCAGAGTCATAAGCAATATTGGAATTACCTGTAAAACAAAACCATATTAATTTACAACAGTTTTATAAAAAATTGAAATATAAGAAGGTGTCTTACCTCAGGTAAAATTATCATGGGCATTTTAGTTGCCATCCATTCATGCCATTGGAAAGAAGCTCTGGAGAAAGCTGGCTTATCCAAATACCTCAGTTTATCAAATACATTGAGCCAAACCTAGACGACAAGTCAAGACAACAAACAATTTTAGTTTATCCATAATTAACTTTTTTTTAAATAAATTATTGGCTCACCTCTGGAACAGTTTCAAATGAAAATTGATCGTAAACCTCACACTCTTCCATTTCTACAGGTGATTTAGCTAAGGCACCACTTATCGGGCTAAAATTATCTTGTTGAGGACCTCCAACTTTCTCCTCCTTTCCCTTCAAATGGATACTTCGTTCCATTTTAGGCAGTTACTCTTCTCGGAAAGTTACATCCAGTAAAAATCAGTCGTTAGCCATGAGTTTACAGAAATAAATTTATTCTTTGGCTTTTATGAGCATATCTGGTAATATGACTATAACAAAATGTAACGTACTCAGAACGGAGGATGACGATGACAAAAAAAACATTCCGTGGAAAATCCGATAACAAACAATTCTGCTCAAAAGCAAAACGTAATACATAGCATATGAATTCTTGCATGTGTTGCACAGTCAGTTTCAAGAAGATTCAAAAAAAGCATTACTGTTGGCGAATGTAATTGCTTCACCTGCCTACTAAAACTTTGGCAAAGAATCGTTATCACGACGTGCATTATGGTGATGAACGTTATCAACCTTATTTCATCATCCTCAATTGATTCCAGTGTCGCAGAGGCAGCGCCAAATGTCCATACTTTCATCTCTCTAATAAACGAGGAATGTAGACGTTAGTGTGTTATACTTTGCATCAATGAAATCAAGAGCTTTTCCACATAATTTGACTTAGGGTCTGATAAATGAGTTAAAGCAGTGTATTGCATCTTATAGCAGGCATTACACATTATTATATTATTCGAGAAGTCATCACATTTACAGACAAATGCAATTCAGAACAATAAAACTTCAATTTGCAGCCAGGCACATTTACTCATGTATTCATTGCATGATCACATTCGAAAAATGTGTTCACGGGATACGGGTGCGTTCAGAAATGACGTCATCTTCTAAGGGGGGAGGGGGGTACATATATTTGGGACGAAAAGTGACGCCAGGGGGAGGGGGGTCAAAATAAAAAGTGACGTCACTAAAATCTAAAAAATAATACTTTAAATCCTAATCAAATCTGAAGAAAAATCCCATTTTTTTGGTAGCTCGTTACCAAAATATTACGTGTTTTAAATGTTGGTTTTACGATTGTACTACTTTTAGGTAGACATTGGAAGATATCGGATTTCGGAAAACCGTTCATTGAAATTCTGGAATTGGGCAAAATGAGATTCATTTACTTTAGTCAAATGCTATGTGAAATTATTACTTTGATGACAATTAAATTGACGAGACAATGTAGTGCTACAAAATTTTCCCGTCAAAAATGACATATCGTCGGTGAAAACAGTAAAATGATGTAAGTTCTGAGACGTGTATTTGTAAAATGAAGTAACTCTTGAGGCGAGTAGTTGTAAAATGATGTAACTCTTTTTTGTGGTAGTTGTAAAATGATGTATCTCCAGATTCACTTTTCTTCAAAAATCAGTGAAAAACAAAAACTTACCTACATCATAATCACTATTTAATATTGTTCATCAGTGCGTTGTATTGCCATTGTTATGTGTTCGAAAGTAATTAACATATTTAAGTTAGGTAAGTTTTTGTTTTTCACTGATTTTTGAACAAAAGTGAATCTGGAGATACATCATTTAACAACTACCACAAAAAAGAGTTACATCATTTTACAACTACTCGCCTCAAGAGTTACTTCATTTTACAAATACACGTCTCAGAACTTACATCATTTTACTGTCTCACCGACGATATTCATTTCATTCTAATGCTAACTGCATGGGAAATTTTGAACAGAAAATTCGCTTATTTTATACTTTTACTTTGATGGGTTTCAAAATAACTGTTACCACTGAATGATATATTGATTTAAATTCAAAGAACAGTGTTTATTATAAGGTTTTAGTCCTAAGAATTACTCCATTTTAGTATTTAATTAGTATTGTAGTATCGCTAATCATTCAATAGTCGTATGAAATGCATGCATGATAATATATATATCTTCTAACATGACGTCACTACACGGGGAGGGGGGGGGGGTAAAACCAGAAAGTGACGATTAATGACGGAGGGGGGAGGGGGGTCTCAAAAAAGCAGAATTTTAAGTGACGTCATTTCTGAACACACCCTAATCGGCTGGCAGGGTTTGGTTATTGAGAAACAACTTTACATCATTTCTACTCCCAATATTAACTTAATTTTGTCTGTAAAATGAATGCCCAATATGAGGATGTGCCTCATTTGCTTAGACATTTCAATGCATGAACATCAATGTACAAGTAGACATCTCATTTGCAGCTTGTGAATCGAAATTGCAACAAAATGCCAATAATGCTGCGTGTCATACTCCACATTAAAAATTTGCAACTGATCCTTGGAATAAAAACTTGAAGGTCTGGAGTTTACGTGCAATTTTAATTATAGATAGATCTTGTACTATAAATCTCAAATACAATAGAATTACTTATTAATAAAGGCAAATCTACATTATGAATCATAGTCGGACGAGTGATAAGTTTTTCTCTGAACGTCGGATCAGTGATAAGTATATATTCTTTTATATCAGAACCAAAAAGCGTCAAGCTTCAAGATAAGCCGCTCACAATTTTATATCAGTTCAGATTTACAACATTCACCTTGCACTATATCATGATACGTTTTGCTACATTCGTTATTGCTACCATTTTTATTCTGTTCCCTTTTAATGCTAATATTTTTTAAATCCCCTAAATAAATGGAAGACTATCAAAACTGCCCAATATGTTTCGAAATCCCAGAAAAAGAAATATATCAGTGTGTAGCAGGACATACTATTTGCAATGTTTGCATTGCCAGCTTGACTGAATGTCCCCAATGTCGAGTTCCGTATGGAGGAACAAGGATTCGATCCCGAGTTTTGGAGGCGTTACTGGATTCTCAAGAATTCGAGTGCAAATTTCTTGAAAAAGGATGTGGTCACATTAGTAAACGAAGTGAAATAACCTGTCATGCCAACTCCTGCAAATTCAAGTAAGGTTCATGCAAATGAAGTTTATTGAAGCAATTTGTTGAAAGAAGTGCGTTTTAATTTTCAGTCCAGACACATTTCCTTTTTGTAACCTGATTCGGTATGAGAATTGCACTTTTGGACTTGGTTGTTGTACCAGAGAGCAAGTAATAGCCCATTTCCAAATCGTACACAAATATACATTCTACGCATCAAAAGTCGAATCGAATGGCAAAGACTTTATGGATTGGATAAACAGACAACCAAATCGCTTGAGCAATGGGGCATTCCCCCGCATACTTATCACGGAAGGTTCTGAAACAAGCCCTTTGTTTATGTGCTGCAGCATATTAAATAAACCCAATGACTTTCTGTCATTTATTTGTTCCCAAATTTGGAGCCCAAGAACAGATACAAAATCATACGAAATGAAATGCAAGTTTTACAAGAAGCCTTCAAATTCAAACAGCAATGTGGCAATAAGTGTAAGCAAGGTCCATTATCATTCCAGATTAATAACTATAATCGTCAGGAGTTTTGGTTTTTTAAAAGTCACAATTGTTAACAAATAGGAATTTTTATTGTCGTAGATGTTTCCGATCGTTTGGTCACTAAAAGTGAACTCATTGAAGGAGACCGTGGACATCCTGAAGGTTGGTGCGATCGGCGTTCCAATTGAGTTGCTCAAAAGTGCTGGATTTGGTGAAGAAGCGGACGATAATATATTATTTGAGATTATTACGCTATAAAAACCATCGATGCACCACTTTTTATGTTTATGTTTATTAATTTATGTACAATATTAAAATGCAGTGTGTTAAAAGACGCTGTAATTTTATTAAAGTATTGTAAAGTAAATTTTATTTTAGTAAAATTATTTATGATTTTTTTATTAAATTATTTAACATTAATATATTTACAAAGTATGGAATAGATAAAGTCTATTAGGCTGGTTTAACTAACTCAGTGGCAAACTTAGGTTAATTATTTATTCATGGCTTTATTTGCAATTGGAGTGTGCACGAAACTTGGTTTTGCACGCAGTCACATTTTGATAAGCAACCTTTGTATGTTTACTTTCTAAAAAATGTTTATGACAATATGCTAATATTTTTCATTACCTGCTTATTTCCTGAGATAATTGGAAACATTTTCAATTTTTTGAATACTTACGGCTTTTTAAGTTACGAAATGTACACCTGATATGGTTGGAGATCTCAGGAGGACGAATTTATTAGTGCAGAAATGTTTGCATTGCAGAAATTATTTGCAGTTGCTCAGTGCTAGTGTTCTGGAGGCCCCGGTCCAAACAATAGGTCATAGGATCACATTCATGTGATTAAACCTAAGTTTTACCATGCTGCGCTATTATGTATTATTTATCTTTAGTACCATTAACAATATATTATACCATTTTAGATTATGTAGAAATTAGCAAGCTTTTTATTTCAGCACTAAACTGTGTACTACACATTATTGCATAAATACATTTTTATTAGAGTTAGCCATCCGTATACACGTATTAATCAATCAGTAACGTATGTGCGTTAATTACTGTAATTCGGAAAGGTTTGCTGCAAATAATGTTCAAAATCACGCGAAATAGTATTCTCTTTTAAATCAGCCACCTAAAAGCATAAACCTACCATTATATCTTTACCAGCAACATTTGAACGGTTAGTGCCAGCGCCGCATCAATACATTTCAATGGGGTAAGTTGCTCCAGATAATTGCTCATTCCCAGCTTGATCTTAATGGGAGGAGATGATCGATAGAATCTTTGGAGCCATCGATACTGCACACGCTGAACTGATGTGGAGGGATGTTGACATGGTCGCCTCTTTAGTTTCACAAATAACTCTTTCGATTCAAAGTAAAGGGACGCCATTGGGCCACCCATGCAGACTGTGAGTAACAGTATTATATTAACGGTCAAAGTAGAGAAGAATGCTATTGCGAGCGCATTATGGATACACCAATCCAGTTTGACAAGAGCCGTGATGCCAAAAGCCATTAACACAATTCCGTATGCAACCAGCCCCAGAAAAGTATTCTGCATCAAAATGTTGTTAAGCCTGACCAGTACCTGGATTTCTCTATACGCGAGTGCATTTGAGGTCGAAAAGTTGTGATTTTTGTCACTGCAAATATCCGTGACTCTGAAACAACATAATTAAAAAACTAAATTGGCATAATTGTAAATTGGGATTATATTAAATTAGTTTCATTATATTTGAAGACGTTCTCGAATCTTGATTATTCCAATATTGAGGAGGCCAATCATGCAAAATATTACACAGCTGCATGCTTTTTTCCAAATGTGGTAATTCATCATAAAAATTCCAAGTTTGATCAGGTTGCAGAGTATCGTCACTGCAAAGGATGCTTCAAGAGTATTCGTAAAAACGTTGCATTCCGGAACAGCCCACCATCCTAAAAGAGTACTTTTGCAAGGATTGAGCCAGTGAAAGCCAAACACGTGAATCAGAGGAGCCATACTAATGGATAAGAACATCATCCAACTGTAGAACATGTTTAGCTTTTCGATTACCGTTTTGACTTTAGATTTTTTTGCTGGTCGACACGGTTCATCAAAGTTTTGGGACTGAAATAAGCTGTTAAAGTACAACTTGATTTCGTATGCATGAGTACTACTTGCATGAACAAATGCGCATGTCTCCGGAAATGCGGTGACAGTATGGATTGCCAGCAGCTGAGCGAAAGTATCATGGCTTTCTCCGGATAGTTTTTCGTGTAGTAAGATTTGTACGAGAATGCAAGCCCCACCAATTAAGTACATATAGTACCTCCAAGTAATCCTGTTGAGCGTTTTTTCGTCAAGAACTCTCATTTTATTTGTTTTGGGATCCCAGTTCAACCCCATTGTTTTACTGGTTGACTGTTTGTTGCAGATGTTAGCGAACAAGGGTTCTATTTCCTGCACCATTTCCGTTGCCTTCTTGAGTTTCATTTTGAACGCGCTTCTATATGCCGCTAATGTTATGCTGGCGTAGGCGTGAATATATTTGCGTTTCATTTTTTACTGTAAAAAGAAAACAGTAAAACTAATTCGAGCGCTATTTTTAGTATTTTGACTGTTTTATAAAAATCCCCTTGTTTAATGCTTAGTAATAGACACAGATCCCTTCTTTTGTTAGTTTTCATGTGCTCAAAACTGGTTCTAGTTAGCATGAGCTGTGTAAGCCGACTGCATTCTGGATTTGTCTGCTGGTGCTACCAATTATTGTGTTAATTTTTCAAGTAAAATATTAGAGCCCGTGTTCCTACAAAAAAACGATATGCGGATTAGACATGCAACTTAGATTGACGTAGATTGGGACTTGTAAATACAACCACTCATTCCATCAGCTGAAATTATTGTTTTAATTACCGATAATGTACACGTTTCGGTTTACATGACAAGAGATCAATTCTAAAGGGACAGTATCAAAAAGAAACATTACCAATATAGTTAAAAGATATCATCAAAACAACCTAAAAATATCTTGTTACACTGCCAAATTCCAGCACAAACTGGAGCCTTTTTCTACGTTATGCCCACGTTTCTGCATTTCGACCATTGATCGAAAAACTTATCAAATAGGAGCTCGAGGTAATTTGATTGCGTTTGGAAGCCGTAATCATCGGCAATAAAGCCTTGTCAAATTATTTGGACAAGTTTCATGATGAACAAACACCAACTTTATACCTCATGCTTACTTTCAAACTAAGTTTCAGCTTGCATTATGAACCAATTAATTGCAAATAAAACCCGAAATACTCAAACTTCCTAATGGAGAATCATATATGTCATCAATAGACATTTGTGAAAGCCATTGAGTGGAATTGTGCTCGAGTTGTGTCATGATATGTATGCCGATAGCAACTGGTTTCGTCAAAGCGTTGTAGTCGATTAGAACCTCATTAAGATGGCAGATTCAATAGGTATAATGTAAAACATATTGAAAGCGGTTGTGAAATCAATCTTTCTGATTGCTTGAATAATCGCAATTTTTTAAAACACTAAGCTACCCTTGGTTTAAGGTAATTTTATGAGATAAATCCAAATACAGAGTAAATTAGTGCTAATTCAATTCAATTTTGTTTCTAACTTTTTTAAGCGACATTTATTTTAATTTTAAACCATAGCGGAATAGGAATTACCTGAATGACTCCTTTGTTTAACATATAATGAGGCGAAGAATCCGCAACGAGGTACTCCATCTGGAGTCTTTATGCCCTGGGTTTGGGAAACAAATTTTTAAAAACAAGTAAAATTTTGGTTTTTAAATAAAAACCGAATCGGGTGGTCTTAAATATAACTGGTTCCTTCATTTGTATTACATTTCACAGCAGTTTAGAAACATTAGACATAGTTCATATTGCTTGAAATTGTAAATACAAATTCGAATGAAAATAAGAATGCTTCAAAACTGGTGTCATTGTTCACGTCGAGATTTATATAAACTGCCAATAAAACCATATACGTTGCGCATAGTATGTTGTCTTGAATTAAATTTCATTCATTGCCTTTCGATTCTCTCTGAATGAGTTTCAGATCCAATGAACGAAAGTCATTTCAAGTCAAAATGCCATTGAATAAACCGATCAGCAGCTACAAATATAGTTTTTGTTTTGTTTTGTAGCCAGTCACATTTAGACAAGAATCCGCTGACTGCTAAAAAGACGAATTCGTTAGTGCAGACATGGGGTATTTATTTGCAGTTGCTACATTCAACAATTTAAACCATGCATCTATTTATTTTGTATTATTAGTACCAATCTTGAGAAAACACTTTTTTATCTGTTCAAATATACAAATTTCAGATATGGATAGGATGCACAATTTTTTTGTGCAAAAATGACAATCAAATTTCAGAATAAAATATTGTTTCTGGATGTTTTTTAGAGACAATTTACATGTGAATAAATTATATAGTAAGAGCAACTGACATTTTTTGTAGACACATGCTTTCAGAAATTGATGAATAACATTTGAATATGTTACTCAATTACATTGATCTGATGTCAAGCTAACAAACAACTTAAATATTGCATCCAAATATTTTACCACTAAAATGGTGATAAATGCCATCCGTCAACCGCAGCAGACACCAAGTGGAATCAATGCATATTGAAATTGTAACTAGAATTTCCTGCATTTTACTTGCGTAAACGGAAATTTGTGGTATTCCTATCAATGCGTCATTTTGCACGTCACGATTGATCTAATAAACATTTTCTGTCGTTTGGAGTTTGAAGCTAGGACGTACTTCCCAGCAATTCATCAAAAACGATCAGTTTTATACATTTGAAAAACTAAAACAAATCAAACATTTCAATTTTGCACATTCTTTTACATGGAAGACTATCACGACTGCCCAATATGTTTCGAAATCCCAGAAAAAGAAATATATCAGTGTGTAGCAGGACATACTATTTGCAACGTGTGCATTGCCAGCTTGACTGATTGTCCTCAATGTCGAGTTCCTTACGGAGGAACAAAAATTAGATCCCGAGTTTTGGAGGCGTTACTAGATTCTCAAGAATTCCCGTGCAAATTTCTTGAAAAAGGATGTGGTCACATGAGTAAACGAAGCGACATAACCAGTCATGCCAACTCCTGCAGTTTCAAGTAAGATTTAATTCTCATTTGGTTTATTTTAATTTTTGTTTTATGGATTGTTTACTTATAGTGCAGACACCGTTCGATTGTGTAACCTGATAGGGTTTAAGAACTGCGCTTTTGGGCTTGGTTGTGGTACCAGAGAGCAGGTAATCGGACATTTACATGGCTCACATCAATTTGCAATCGACTCACCAAAACTAAAACTCAATATAAATGGCAAAGAATTCATGGATTGGATGAACAAAGTACCAAATCGGTTTAACAGTGTGTCATTCGACAACATATTTAGCCCGGAAAGTACTGAAACAAGCCCTTTGTTTCTGTGCTGCATCATACTAAATAAACCAAATGACTTTCTGTCATTTATTTGTTCCCAAATTTGGAGTTCAAAAACCGATACAAATTTATACGAAATGAAATGCAAGTTTTACAAGAAAACTTCAAAATCAAACAGCAATGTGACAAAATGTGTAAGCAAGATCCATAATTATTCTAGATTAATAACTGTAAATTGCAGTCTGTAGTCTTCAAGAGTTTTAGTTTTTAAAAGGTCAAAATTGCTAACAAATTAGTTTTTAAATATCGTAGCTGTTCCCGATCGTCTGGTCCCTAAAAGTGAGCTCATTGAAAGAGACTGAGGACATTCTGAAGGTTGGTGCCATTGGCCTTCCAATGCAGTTGCTCAAGACTGCTGGATTCGGTGAAGCAGCTGACGATCATTTATTTTTTAAGATCAATTCGCTATAAAAAACCATCCATGCATTTTATGTGCACAGTTTATTAACTAATGCACCATATTAAAGAACAGTGTGTTGAAAGACGCCGCAATATTACAAAATATTTTAAAATATTTGTTTTTAAATTCTCTAGCATTAGTATATTTCGAAAGCTTGAAATACACCATTTCTATCAAGCTGGCTTAACTAATAGACTCGGTGGCAAACTTTGTTTAATTATTTATTGATGGCTTTATTTGCAATTGGAGTGTGCACTATATGTTCAATTGCTTTGCTCTCATGACTTGAGTTCCCTTTACTTTCCACAGTGCAGTTGAATGGAAAAAGAATGAAAGAGTAAATGTATTGTAGACAATGACTATCGCAAAGTGTACGATATACGTCTACCACTTCTACATAATATTATGTTGTGCAACAAGTCGCTGCTCAATCAAATATTATTTACCATTCCAGTTATACATACTAACTTGCGCTGAACCTGATTCTATTGCTTTGTATTTTTTGTATTGAACTCACTTTTTCACCAGCACACAATTTTATATGTACCCTTTCCGTGCTCAGATTCCAAGTTGTCCAAACAGGATAATTGGCTGTTTTTTTTTTCATGAAAATCCTAGTCTTAAAGCTTTGTAGACGATATTATGCATAATTTAGAGTTTGAACTGCGTCCTGAAAGCAAAATCTTTTACATTTTATTCACTCTTATGCGTGTGAATACCATTTTTGAGGATCTTTGGATGTCTGATGATTATTTGCGAGCATATCGAGAGGAAATGAGACAGACAGAAGAGATCAAGCGTAATGTTGACCAATATCGCAAAGCTTGTGGAGGAATAAACAGGAAAATGATAGAGAATTCACACTTCTACATAATATGAGCATGCATTTCAGTAGTACCCATTAAACCAGATAAGTTGCACACAACATTAAATCTTATTCATTGCCTGTCTGTTTTCTCTGAATGAACAAAAGTCAAGTAAAGCCAAAATCACGTTGAATAAACCGACTAGCAGCTACACATATTAACGGTTTTTTGCATAATCAACAATAACTTTGCCTTGTATCCGGTCACATTTAGCCAAGCATCATTGGTATGTTTAGATGTCGAGATGCTCATGGCATGACAATATACTAACATTGTTTAATTATTTGTTTATTTCCTGAGATAAATAGCAACATTTTCATTTTTCTGAATACTTACAGCTTTTTAAGCTATGAAATGTACAACTAATAGAAATGCCTGTTATGGTTGGAAATCTCAGGAGGCAGTATTAGTGCAGAAATGTGGACCTTATTTGCATGCAAATATTTCGGAGACAAATTACACGGGTATAAATTACATTACAAAAACACAACTGCCTTTTCTATTATTTCTTGGAGACAAAATGCTTTCACAAATTGAGAAGTAAAACTTGAATGTGTAACACATCTACTATGATCTAATGTCAAGCTAACAAACATTATATATATATAATTATCCACTGAAATAGTGATAAATGTCATCCATCTACCGTACCAAGCGGAATCAAAGCATGTCGAACGTGTAACTACAATTTCCTGCTTATATGCTATACATATTATATGCAATGTTTGCATTGAAAAGCTGACAGATTGTCCTCAATGCAGAGTTAATTATGGTGCAAGAAAAGTGCGGTGCCGAGCATTGGAGGCTGTATTGGATAGCGAAAAGTTTGAATGCAAATTCATTGATGAAGGATGTGCTTATCTATGCAAACGAAGTGAAATTTCCTGTCATGCTAACTCCTGCAAATTCAAGTAAGACTTTCAATCTCTATCTTTGTCAATTGAATAAAAAATTATTAAAAAACTTTTACTTGTATTATTTCTAGTCCGGACTCGATTCCATTGTGTGAACTGTTGGGTTGGGATGATTGCAAATTTAAATTCGGAAATCACAGCAGGGACGAAATATTTTCGCATTTCAAAAGGACGCATGTATATCATTACGAGCCCAAATAGTATTTCGAGGTTGATACCAGATCCACCAAGACATGGATACTTGAAAATACGACAGAGCCAATTACCTATTGGGCAGTACTATGCAGTCTTGATAATGAGAAAAATAGTCCTTTGTTTATCCTGGTTTTGCGATGTAATAACCCTACTGTATTTATGTCACTCATGTGTGTCCAGCTGTGGGGATCAAATAACTCTGAGAAATATAAAGTCGAATTTTCTCTTCGAAGAAGTAACCCAACACCAAAATCCGGTGGATCAAAGCATGTCCTCTCCACAAATAGTGTAAAAATTGATGTAAGTATTCCAAGCTAGTCAAATCGTTAATTAGGACAGTAAAAACATTTTATTATTTTTATTTTTGTAATTAGCCATTTCTACTGAATTGGACAATGAATGTATATACCATCATGGAAGCCGAGCACATGCTGAAAACATACCCTATCAACTTACATTTTCCAGCTTTGGAATGCAGCAATGCTGATGAGAAAGCTGCTGATCTTTTAAATGTTAAGATTTCTTTGGTTTCCTATCATCACTTTCTGGCACGGAAGTACTGGAAACTTATTGAAAGTATACCATAATAAAATCTGGTTTCATTAATGAATTTTTATCCTCTGTGGTCATGGTATGTTTAACTGCAGAAAAATAAAATACACTTGCACACGAGAAAATTAAATCATTTACTAACTTGCATGTTGATTTCATTTGCACCTTTCCATGAGGTTAGGGTAATAATAAAGGTAGATATTGAGTATACTTGAAAATTTAAACATATTATGCATAACATGTTATTTCGGGTAATATTTCATTCATGGTATGTCTGTTTGTTTTCTCTGCAGGAGAATCATGAGTATATAGTATAGGATCCAATGCATTAATGCAAAGTCCAAATCCCATTGAATAAATCTCGCCAGCTACAAATATTAAAATTTTTTCCGTTCTGAATTTTTGCATAGTCAACAATAACTTTGCATTGCACCCACTCACATTTACATACATATTTTGCATGCTCAGGTTTCAATATGTGTACAAATGACAATAGGCTGACACTGTTTGAATGTTTGTTCACTTCTTTTGATAATAAAGTAGCAATTTTTTAACTAATACTTGACGAATATACTCGAAATTCCCAGAGAAACCAAATCAATGCAGGCACGTTTTGCAGTTTCTAGTTTGAATAAATGAGGAATTAATATCAGTGCTTCGTCCACTACATCACCAGTTGTGTATTCACCAACAAGCTTTCCTTCGTTCATTCAAGTAAATAATAACAAAGAGTATTTGGACAAACGTTCGTTGTTTAATGTTTTTATTTGTATACATGTTGTCTCAATACACACCTACATAGTACATATGAATCATAACTGGAATAGTATTATGTTGGTGTGTAAGTGGAAACTCGTTCCACTTTCAAATTTGTTCCTGTATAACCATTACTGCAAACAGAATGTGTCCAGTACACTGTAAGTTCTAACATCAACTCGGTTTGATGACTACCATTTTCATAGAGTTATACCGTTTTATTACATTCTTTTAATGCAGTTACTGCACTTCATTTGTTGAACTACAACTTAATTTGAATAGTAAGAATTGTTAAAAAAATTCTAAGCACAAATTAATACACAATTATAAAACACAAAATAGTTTTGTCTCCCCCAAACTCAAATGGAAGACTACAGAAATTGTCCAATATGTTTTGAAGTCCCAGAAAAAGAAATATACCAGTGTGAAACGGGACATACTATTTGCAAAGTATGTATTGCTAGTTTGACAAAATGTCCTCAATGTCGAGCTATATATGGTGAACCAAGAATTAGGTCCCGAGTTTTAGAGGATTTATTGGATTTGGAAGAATTTAAATGCAAATTCAGTGAGGAAGGATGTGCTCACATTTGTAAACGAAGTGAAATATCGAGTCACGCTGAATCCTGCAATTTTAGGTAAGAAATATACAAAGCTTTCTTCATTTAGCTGGTTTGTAATTTTTTTTTTAATTTGCAGTACAGAAACGATTCCGCTATGTAAACTGTTGCTGATAGGAAGAGAGTGCAATTTCGGACTTGGTTGCTGTACCAGGCAGCAAGTAATTGAACATTTCGAAGGTATACATAAATGTAGCATCTCCTCCTCACCATTTGTATTAAATGGGGAAAGGTTCATGGCCTGGATGGACCAACGCTCAAAACATCCCAAAAATATCTTGGGAATAAAAATAATAAGCATGGAAAGTTCTGAAGCGAGTGAGTTGTTCTTGTGTTGCATGCTTTTAAATAAATCCAACGGCTTGTCATTTTTGTGTACCCAAATTTGGGGATCAAATGACGATTCAAAAACGTATATACTCAAATGTAAATTTCTCCGAGAGGCTCCATTGTCACCAACAAATCAGACATGTGTCCAGTCAAATAGCGGTGTTAAAGTAAATGTAAGTAAGATCTGTAATAATGTAATAATGTCCATATTGTCCATAATCACTCTGATAATTTTCTACTACTTTACATTTCAGCCGTTTCCTATCGGATGGTCGCTAAAAGTTTGTACGTTAAAAGAGTTCGAGAACATGCTCAAGATTGGTACTGTTGGCCTTCCAATAGAGTTGCTGAAAACTGCTCAATTTGGTACAAGAACTGGAGATAAGGTTACTTTAGAAATCGTTTCACTTCGAACCAAGTATCCATAATTAACATCTTTATTTACAATTAGTAAATAGTTTTGTTACAGCAGTCATCCCAAAGAAATACTTTCTCTTGATGAATCAACATTATGTGGGTGGATTTGTTATGTACTGCCATGCCCTAAATGCTATCATGATTAAATGTATGACTAATGATGATGAAAAACTCTGAAATATTTTTAATAGCAAAACAAATTTGTTAATAACTATAGCGTAGCAAAATGGTGACAGAGTCGTAATATTGACATTTAATGTATCATCAAAATCAAAACCACAAAGTAACCTACATTTTACACTAAAGTTCATGTAAGTTTACTACTGCATTTTTGTTCTCATTAAAATGTATGCAATATATTGCCGATCACAAGATAATATTTTCTTATCTATCTACATCTTTCGCGTAGTTGCACCTCTCTATCACAAATATTGAAAATAAATATGGAGAAAATGTTTCATGACCCGATAGGATGCAAGCATATTTTTCCAAAAAAATCAATACAATTTTAGAAACAGATAATCTTTTTTGTTTAATGTTTCTATTTAAGACCTTATTTTAGAAACGATTTAGAAGTGAATAAATTATATAGCAAATGCAACTGACTTCTTGTAGACGAAATGCTTTCAGAAATTGATGAATAACATTTAAGTTTTACATCAATTTATGAGGTTTATAAACTTTCCAGGTATTACCTTTCCTTATCTAATGCCAAGCAAACCAACAAGTTAAATATTTCATCCAAATAATTTACCACTGAAATCTCAAAAATTGACAACCGCATCAAGTAGAATCTATACATATTGATATTGTAAATACAAATCCCTCTTTTTTACTTCCGTAAACGGAAACTTGTTATCTTATCGCGTCATTGTGGACCTCATATACTGATCAAGCATACACATTTTTTGTCGTTTTGTATTAGGTGCTAGTTTGTACGTACTCAGATATTCATCAAAAAGGTTTAGTTTCCAAAATAACTAAAAATAGGCTAAACAAAAATTCATTTGTTGCACATTCTTATACATGGAAGAATATCGCAACTGTCCCATCTGTTTCGAAGTTCCTGAAAAGGAAATCTATCAGTGTTCGGCAGGACATATTATATGCAATGTGTGCATTGCAAAGCTGAAGGATTGTCCTCAGTGTAGAGTCAATTATGGCGCAAAAAGAGTACGGTCCCGTGTCTTGGAAGCTGTATTGGATAACCAAACGTTTGAATGCAAATTCATTGATAAGGGATGTGCTCATCTCTGTAAAAGAAGTGAAATTTCAAGTCATGCTAATTCCTGTGAATTCAAGTAAGACTTCTCAATCCGTCGTTACTCAATTGAATAAAACAGCTAAAAAAATTACTTGTATTATTTCTAGTCCGGACTCGATTCCATTGTGTGAGCTGTTGGGTTGGGATGATTGCAAATTTAAATTCGGAATTCACAGCAGGGGAGAAATTTTTTCGCATTTTAAAACGACGCATGCATACCACTACGAACCCAAGGGGTATTTCGATGTTGATACCAGATCCACCAAGACATGGATACTTGAAAATACGACAGAGCCAATTAACCATTGGGCAGTACTATGCAGTCTTGATAATGAGAAAAATAGTCCTTTATTTATCGTGGTTTTGAGATGTAACAACCCTACTGGATTTATGTCGCTCACGTGTGTCCAGCTGTGGGGATCAAATAACTCTGAGAAATATAAAGTCGAATTTTCTCTTCGAAGAGGTGACCCAACACCAGCAGCGGGTGACTCCAAGCATACTCTCTCCACAAATAGTGTGAAAATTGATGTAAGTATTTTCAAGCTAGTTGAATCGTTAATTTCGACAATTAAAACATTTATAATTTTTTTTCATTTAGCCATTTCTACTGAATTGGACAATGAATGCATACACCGTCAAGGAAGCCGAGCACATGCTGACAAAATACCCCATTAACTTACATCTTCCAGCGTTAGACTGCTGCAATGCCAATTATGAAACTGCTGATCTTTTACATGTTAAAATTGCCTTAATTTCCTAACATTACTTCCGAACACGGAAGTACTAGAAGCTAATGAACTTATTAAAAAGGATGCTATAATTTATATTAAACTACAGAATAAGTAAATAAAAGTATGTCAAAGGGTTAATTTCATCAAACATTTAGTCTGCATGTTTCAAAGTACAATTATTTTCGACAAGCTTCTACACATTTTTTGTATTAACCAATGAACATTATAGTGTCCTCAAGAAACCCTGTTGATAGCAAAAATCCCACATATGAATTCGGTTATTCACTGGATTTGTTGCAGCAACTTCAAAGAAACCTTGGCTCAGGAACTGCATGCAAAATCATGAAGCTGTTTACTAAGATTTCACCAACGATGTATCGCCTTCAATTACGTTATCAGAATACAAACTGCCAAAATAATGGCACGCTTGATCCAGAAATCATCATGCTTGTCATATTATTATTGGCAAGCCATCCGACAGCAGACATAAATCGGCAAATCAAGACAACCATGATTGGCAGTTGATGAATGACTCACCATATCATCATATTATTACGAGCAATGATTTGCTTAAAAAAACATCTTTCGCCGAAAACGTGAAAATGACATCTGTCAACGGAAAAGATGAAAAACATGTTTACCTAATTAATTATATTTTGTTCCCCCCAAAAGGGCGAATGAAGAACTCCCTAAAATAACTTCACGTCTTGTTACCGGTATAAATATTGACAATATTTCTGCGTATTATGACTTGTGATTTTCAAGATATGAATGATTTGTTTTGATTAGAACTCCAATGCCAAGGCCAAACCCCGAAATATGAACGGGTATAAATTGGATGAAAAGCAGTCAAAAATCATAAGACCTAAACTTGTTGAAGCCAAACCTAATTAATAATCAACCAACTCCACTCTTCTTAATTCAACCTGCCCTCTTTTCTGCTCAAAAACATCTACTCCATCATGTTAAAAAAGTAAGTAAAAAGCTTTACATCGCTTTCTTCTTAATATTTTCAAGAATTTATTAACTGTGTTCATAAATTATTTTAGGGTTGTGATCGCAACTACTGTTTTTCTAAGTCTGTTGCTGTTGGTGTCTATTGATGCCGTTCCAGCCGACAAAGAACTTTTCCGGGACACCGTGGCGATTGAAGACGATGCTAAGGTTGAATCTGTGACCCCATTTAAAGCCATCTTTTTTCCAAAAATGGATATTTCCGCTTGCTGGTTTTGCCGTCCTCCTGTAAGATAAAAAAACTAGTTATTCATCAATAAAAATAATAAGTAACCCATTTCTTGACGATTACTGTTGGTTCATTTTTTAGTGTAACGGACTTTTTTGCTGTTCTGGAAAATGGCCAACCTGCTGCGTTAATACCGGCGACTGCAGATGCTGTGGATGACCTGTATTCCAAATTTTTACTGCAACAACATTCTGACTGGTTCACACCTGGATCTCCTATAACAAAGTAATATTCCCAATGAAATACTATAATTTTATTCAACTAGTTTTAGCGAAATCGTGGATTTCCAAAAATATTATATTTACCGTTACTCACAATTTAATACTAATACTTATATCATAAATAAATAATACATCAGAAGATTTTCGGTGGAAGTACTTTGCACTCATTATCATGCTTTATAAAATGCATGGACATGGACATTATTGTAAGTATTAATTTCCTATCATGCTTCTCCACACTTCAGCAAAAAACTGTACAGGTATTTGACGGCGTGCAAAAAAATTACAATAATTGCACCATCAAACAAAGCTAAGTGCATTGCTATAATGTTTTGTTACTGGAAAACTGGATGCTGGCTATTAATATATTGGTACTCTACTCGAGAATGCACTTGAGAAACACTACAGTTGCAGCAAGTTGAGCAAAAACGTGTGTAAAAGTAAAATACCTTCGGTGCAGACTGCAGTCCAACATCGAAAAGCTTGCGTTTACATTGTTAGATTGGTAAATATCACAGAAGCTGCGTAGTACGGTATAGTGTACACCTATAGTGGCCATGAAACCCGATAATATGAGTCAAGCAAGTTGCGAATAACTTGTTGCTTTGAACAAAATTGCACTCATCTCCTCGTTTTTTTCCAAATGACAACTGAGGCCTCTTACTGAATGAAAAGCATATTTTTGTAAGTTTCATATTGCAGCTGCATATAGTTATTAACACAGATTCGCATATGAAAAACCTATATATTATTCAAGGACATATTCGTTAGTAGATAACAATATGATTCACACAACAAGATATAAACGTTATGAAACGTATTGGTGCCTATCACCGTATTACAAATGCGGATTCATTTCATTGCAAGTAGTCCAGGTGCAATATAGCACAATTTTAGCATTTAACTGAAAAACGTTGCAGTTCAGAAAATATTTTGCTCCTTAGCTAACAAATGGAAGAATACAAAAACTGTCCAATATGTTTCGAAATTCCAGAGAAAGAAATATATCAGTGCACGGCCGGACATATTATTTGCACCGTTTGCATTACTAGCTTGGCGGAATGTCCACAATGTCGAGCAAAATATTGGGGAACAATGATTAGATCCCGAGTTTTGGAAGCGTTTTTGGATACACAAGAATTTGAGTGCAAATTTAGTGAAGAGGGATGTGGTCGTATCTGTAAACGAAGTGAAATATCAAGTCATGGAAATTCCTGCAAATTCAAGTAAGAAATAAGTGGTTTTTCTTTAGCAAAATGAATTGTTAACGATTTAATTTTTAATTGATCTGCAGTCCTGAGATAGTTCCCTTTTGTAACCTGGTCGGAACAAGCTGTATTTTTGGGCTTGGATGCTGTTCAAGGCAGCAAGTAATTGAACATTTCCAAGGCGAACATAAATTTAGCATCGGTAACTCACTAATTATCAGGAAAGGGGATAAATTCATGACGCGGTTAACCCAACTCTCAAATCAGGCTAGGAACAATTTTAGATTCAACACAATGATTAGTCTGGAAAGACCAGAATCAGAAGCGTTGTTCATTTGCTGTGCGATACTAAACAAACACCAAGATTTTATCTCGTTTACTTGCACCCAAGTTTGGAGATCAGAAACAGACTTGAAAACTTATAAAATGGAATGCAAATTTCTCAAGGAGGCTTCTGCTGGTGCAGTCGCAATACATGTAAGTAAAACATAACTTTATAATCGTTAGGAGCTCTGTTGTTTGTTCCAATTAATAATTGTACTTGATTTACTTTGCAGCCATTTCCGATTGTTTTGTCACTAAAAGTGAGTACATTAAAAGAGACGGAGGGCATTCTGAGGACTGGTGTGGTCGGCATTCCAATAGAGCTACTTAAAAATGCTCAGTTCGGTGAAAGAGCTGGTGATGAGTTGGTGCTGCATGTTATTCCTCAATAAATAAAGCACTCGTAATTAATTCGCCATTAAATATAAATAAGAAGATAAGCAATCCTAAATTTAGTTTTACTTTGATCAAAACTCGTCAATCAAAACTAACGAAGGAAAATTAAATTTCTATATTACCATAATATTCATAAAAAGCAAGAATGTGAGCAAATGTGCAAACAGATCAATATTTTTATTCGCGAAAATTTAGTATGCCATTAAATTCGACGGAAAAACTTTTATTACGGTGAAGTTTACTTTCCTAATCATAAAAAACTTGTGATATGAATTTGAGCTTCTCGTACATTGACATAATATGTGTGCTTCCGAATCATTTTCATCAATTTAGACTTTTCCTGTCTATGTTGGAAATTAAAGTAAAAGAATCATCAGTGAAAATGTCAAATTTTTATGACGACAATCTTTCTCATCACCGCTTAAGACTCTTGGTAATATATTTCATCCATTTCTAATAATAAATATTTTTCCGAAGTCGACACTGTTTAGTTATTTGTGAGTTTGATTTTCGAATTTTTAGCAACCCCGTTGTTAGTAGACATTATCCAAACTTTTCCATTTACTAATTCCCAATCCTACAGGTATTTTTATTAGCAACGTGTGTACGCTGTTAAGAACCAACAAGACTTGGCATTGAATTCAATAGGTTGCAATGAACCTGTACATATTCTAATAGATGGAGAGGTTCTCAGACAAAACGATACACTTTTTTTGGTTTACTGCACATTCTACATTAATTTTTAAAATATATGCAACATGGGTTTACTTATAAACTAAATTTTGTTCTAATTAATCACGACATAAACCCAGTTCAAAAACGAGCACGCTAAACGCCGAGAGCTTACCAACATTCTGATGAGGTGAGTAAAAACAAGTCTCCTGAATCTACTTTTCAGCGAGAAATGCTTGTTGAACGTGATCATTCTCTGCAGTGTATGCAATACAACGTATTTAACATGGAAATACAGTATTCAATCCAGTTCCACTGAATCATCACTAAAATAAAGACGTAAGTAAATAACTTTCATCCTACGATGACTATATGTTTCATAGTGAGATGGGATTGCTGAAGTAGTCATACTGGCGATAAAAAAGATTATACATACACAGTTATACAGCATGCAATGGTTTTTACATTGACTGTAACAGGTCACCTGTTAACAAAGATAAGGTTAAAAGCATGTTATAAAGCATTTTTATCGCTGAAGAGTTTGCGGGAGTTTGCGTATTACGTTATGCTAACTGCAATTCAGCGTTATCATTTTGCTTTTTTATACATGGCAATTGGTACCCAGGTAATGGTATGCTTCTTGTAACTTAGGCCGGATATAATTTTTCAGACATTTGATTCTCCATGTTATCTGTAAAGTCATCCAAAAACTGTAACCAGTACTCGCACCAAATATGTTATGGGCTGGATATTGTGCTTTTCGATGAGTCAGTATCTTATGATCTATTCTTTGATGCAAACTTCATGGGGACACTAACAATATCATTATCATGCTGATAGTTTCCTCGGTTGGCAGGGACTTCACGGAAGAAAATTTCAACCAATGTTTTGTTCATCTGCTTTATTTCTGTTGAAACATAAATTGTGAGGTTTGAAGTTCATTTTGCTGTCGAAATGGATGAATACCGCCACTGCCCAGTTTGTTTCGAAGTCCCAGAGAAAAAAATATACCAGTGTGCCGCGGGCCATATTATTTGCAACGTGTGTGTTGAAAATTTAACAGAATGTCCACAATGTAGAGTGAATTATGGAGCGAAAAAGGTGCGGTCACGCGTTTTGGAGACGTTTTTGGATACTCAAGAGTTCGAATGCAAGTTTAGCGATGAAAGATGTGGCCACTTATGTAAATGAAATGAAATTTCAACTCATGACAACTCCTGCAATTTTAAGTACGTAAATTTAATTCGATTTAAAAAATTACTTAGGTTAGGAAACACAAGCAATAAATTTTCTTTTGTATTCAGTCCAGATTTGATCTCCCTTTGCGAAATTCTTGGATGGGGGAATTGCAACTTTAATCTCGGATATTGCACGAGGGCTGAAATACTCGCGCATTTCAAAGAAGGGAAGCATCGGTGTCGCTATGAACCCACATGCGACCTCCGAATTAGTATTGAGGCGACCAGAGCTGCAGTATTCAATTGTTTGTCAGCCCCACTTACTAAGTGGATCATGTTATGCAGCTTGACCGGCGGAGAAAGCAGTCCATTATTTATGGTAACCGTGAAAATCAACAACCCACTAGGATTTATGTCATTCATGTGCATCCAGCTTTGGGGAGAGAATAGGTCAGAAAGGTATCAAGCAGAATTCAGTCTGTCAGGCTGTCTTCCCGTACGGAATTCAGCAGTATCATCGATTTTCTATGGTGGCGTAAAACCGGACGTAAGTATATTGCGGTAACAAATGAAAAGGTTAGCTACATTAGTACTTCATTGCTCGAGATAGTTCAAGGTGCGTTTTTAACTGTCAGATATTCCCAATGTGTTGGACACTGCCTGCATACTCCATCAAAGAAGCAGCAAGCATGCTAAAAGCATATCCTATAAATATTCATGTTCCTGTGTTGAAAAAACCAGAAGAGAGTGTCAAATGTGAAGACTGCGTGTAAAAATTTCACTTATTACATAACTATATTATTTTTTGAATTTATTAAAAGTAAATTTGTATCACTATAAAAGTCCCGTTAACATGTATTTAAAAACGAAACAGAATCATAATAAATCATGGAAGTTTTTTTGTGGAAGAAATAAACGAGTATGGGCTTGGGAGTACCAAATAGAAACGGAAAACTGCTCCCTTCCTATAACGTATGCGGATGTACATGGAATGCGGCAGGTATGGAAGAGACGTTCATGTCTGAAAAAACTGTAATCAGCATCATGATCATGTAGATAAGATCAACATATGAAATCTTATAATATTTAAAATTCAAGATGTTGCACTGAACCTATTTTATTGCTCACGAAGAAACTTTAGTCAATTAAATGTATACTACGAATAGTCGCGTAGACATAGTATAACATATACATAAATTAATATCGTATTCAAAACTTCGTAGCTAATCAATATTGACGACTGCTATTTGGCAAAGCAGCCACAGTAAAAATTAGTATTAAAAGGGTTTGTCTACCATCGCAAGCTCATTATGACCTGAAAAATGTAATATTGTTCATGTATATGAATATAATTGATATTCTTTGTGATGAATTTTGTTGTTACATTTTAATTTAAAAAACAATTTTTCGCTTTACACGGTTTTCAAGCACACTTTCATGACCACTGCCCGTGGATCCATGGATCAAATGAAACTGCTTCAAGGTCATGTGAACTATAACATTGTGCTTCTTTAGCAAGTAAAATATTGCAGCTCGTTTGAGCTCTTTTGCATAAAAACACAGTACATCTTTGGCATCAGTAAACGGATATAAAGTTTTGATAAAATCATTGGGGAAACCGGAACAGTCCAAAGTATGCTACTGGATGTTACTGGATGAGGACGCCAAAACCAATACAAAAATCATTCATTAACTCTGTAGTGATGACTCGTCATTAAATCGCCAGTTGATACTCAACAATTATGCTAAATACACAAAAATGTGGTTATTTGAAGGTTTTCATCATAGACTTGTGATTTAGTTGGGCGTGTACAAAGCAGGTCACTGAATCACCAAATATGCATTTCATGTGAACTTCACTTTCTGCTGTCTGAATTTGCAGAGTTTGTCTAACTGCAACAGACAGAAAGACAATAAGCAGAGGCAAAATTTAAAGCGGTAATAATATCTCCAGTAACCTTACAATATAAAAGAAACCTTTTGTCCGTTCTCATATAATTTTAACGAACATGACGTAAGTATAACACAAAGCAAGTGATGAGAGTAATGTGTATTTATTTAAAGGCCGCTTGACCAACATGATTTTCAAGGTAAAAGTTACGTAATAGTGTCCTGAGTTTCAGCAAAACCGCATCCTAAATATTTGACGAAAATAATTTTCACGAAAACAAATTTCAAGTCATTGGGTGTCTTCAGCTAACTAAATATGATTCTGAATAAAATCTGTTGAATAAATATCCTCCGTTCCAAACTAAAATTGAGAGCATCTAATTCATTTTCAGTTTTAGGACATAAGCCTCAAGCTGAAAAACTATGCTCTACCTAATCCCGTTCTTGACCGTGTACACTGAAATTTATCGTCATCAGATTGAATGCTGAAAATGTAAATACATATTTGGATTGATCTATTATTAACCTTTAAGAAAGACTCAAAACATTTGTTACCTTTGTTAGCTCGCATGACCCATTACAAAAATAGCTTGTTTTTGTCTCATTTACGAAGCAAAATCATGTGTCAACTTGTCATAATGTTTGATAAAAACGAGGTGTAATACGGTGACCTACTTTGTTACGTGGCTATTCTTTCTATGCACAAAATAAAACGGGTTTTCTGACCCAACTGAAGACTCTTTTGTTGTGAAATGAGCTGATTGTAAAAGATAACTGTAATAAGATCCAGAAAGTGTCATCTTCACAACATTATAGATTTTGCTGAAAACCCCTTTCAATTCCCTCGACCCGTTCTATCATTGGTTCAGTCGCTAGTTCACCACCGAGTCATACAGACGAATATTTCAACAGCTTGGCTCCGTGCATTTCCTCAAAACATTACGTACAAATTCTAATTATGTTGAGTACAAGAAAAAATCTTGTTTTGTGTTTGCTTGTCTCAATAGCTGCAATTCCTAGCACAAGGGGTTAGTCGTATTTTTGTAGTCTGCAATACGCAAACAAGTTTTAATAATTAAACTTCTTTTTACTTTTACTTGTAGGATCTCAGGTTCGGGCTAACAGCAGAGGATCTAATAATTCAAGCAAAGATGCCGCAAGTACCTTTAATGTTCTAAACAATACGGTCAGAGTTACAGTTTTTGATACTACTGTAAGTGTTAGTTTAATTGAACGCTCACAGAAATGGAAGTTGATTTTTTCATAATGTTCATAGCTCTCGTTTTAATATTTTTAGACGTCGCACACCACCTGTGAATCAGATCGTTGTCCATCAGTATCTTCGAAAATGCTTTCTAGCAACCCGGGAACAGAAGCCATTCTAACTGCCACAAATCAAACACTTTACACGGCCAACCTGACATCAGGTCAAACCCAGTTAACTCAAGCGTGGATAAATACCAGTCCGGCTGAAGATTATTCTACAGCTTTATTGGGTGGGGCAAACGTTACGATTCAACCAGCTAATAACACAGAGGCCTATACTTGTATTTGCGCTGGGACTATTGCACGAACTAAATGAAATCGGGTTCAATGAAATATTCTTGACATAAACGTTTCAAAAAATAAACTTCTGTTTATGAAAACTTCTAGCAGTTTACTCAGGGATTATTTTACTTTGTTTTTTAAACGAACAGATTCATATTTAAGGGCATTGGAATAAACGAAAGCCAAGAGATTTTACTAAAACACAAGTTTCTACGAAGATAAAAATTCTTTTTCAAGAAAATTTCCAGTTCCAAATTCAACTTTTAGTGAGACTTAAACTCATGTGTGTAAAATGCTACCAGACTCCATACCAAATCAGTCGCTCTTCTTTTCGTACTTGGAATTCAAATAGAATGAGTGTGAGTAGAGCCAGACTTTTTCATACAGACTCAGCATACTGACCACAATGTGACATAACTCTTCTATAAAACCAAATTATTCTCAAGGTCATTTTCATTGAAACTTCGTGTTTATTAACAAGTAAAAACAACAGCTTCTCTCAGCTCTTCTGTTAGGTCCATAAAACCATTATGAATATCTCACTTTGCCTTGAATGTCGTGTTCACCTTCACTACATCACTCTCAATAGCAAAACATCGCGCAATCTGACAAACACAACTTTTTAGTATAATTATAACCAGCATCATGGGATTATCGGCAAAATTTACATTCTGCATCTTGTGTATAGCTGGATGTATTTACCAGTTCCAAAAACTCACCAAGCCGGATCCAATTCCAATTGTTGAGGACGAATATTGGGGTTCTAAAGCTGATTAACAAAAGGACGAAGACACTACAGTTTTCCCATTCAAAATCAACATCTCAGAAATTATTCTGAAAGATTTGAAGTCAAGGCTGAAAAGAGAGTTGGATTCTTCCAGATTGATTCCTCCATTGGAGGGTGTTGGTTTCGAATACGGATTCAATTCCAACTACTTAAAAAGAGTTGGAGACCACTGGCTGACGAAATACGACTGGAGAGTGAGAGAAAAACTATTGAATAAATATCCCCAGTTCAAAACTCAAATTGGAGGACTTCTCATCCATTTTCAGCATATAAAACCCATACCGAAAAATGAGGTCAAGACAAAACCAATTCTCCTTCTTCACGGATGGCCAGGCTCTTTTGTGGAGTATCAAAAAATCATTCCTCTTCTTTCAACACCTGGGAATTCAAAGTACAATTATGAGCTCATCATCCCATCTCTGCCTGGCAATGGTTTCTCAAACGGGGCGAGAAGATCTGGCCTTGGAACTGTAGAAATAGCCAAAATCATGAAGCGTCTTATGAACTGATTAGGTCACAAGACATTTTACGTGATGGGTGGTGATTGGGGAGCGCTTATCGTCTCAGATTTGGCTACACTTTACCCTGAAAGTGTGGTTGGAGCTCATTCAGCAAATTGTGTTGCAAAAAGTGGATTATCCAACTTAAAGAATATACTCGCAATGACTTTTCCCACTTGGTTTTCAACACCGGAAGAATCCCGATATTTACTTTCATGGCCAGAAACAATATCTTATATGTTGAGGGAAACAGGCTACTTTCACCTTCAAGCAACAAAGCCAGATACGATTGGAGTTGCTCTCACTCATTCGCCTCTTGGCCTGGCTGCGTACATTCTTGAGAAGTTTTCAACTTGGACAAATCATACTTTTATTGATAGAGAGGATGGTGGCCTTCTAGAAAAGTTTAGCATTGACGAGCTACTCGATAACGTTATGGTTTATTGGGTGACTGGTTCTATTACCACTTCCATGAGAGTTTTTGCTGAGGAAGCTGCACCAGGAACGGGAAAACACAACCTCGATAAGTGAGCAAGTATATTAATAATTAAATAGTGCATTGTAAACGCAAATTAATTTTTTTATATTGTTGATTTCTTTGCATATTCAGTGTTCCAACAAACGTACCATTTGACTGCCATTCAATGTCTGGACACGTCATTGTAGCGGCAAAGTATTCTCTAACGGATAAGTTTACAAATATTAGAAGGTTCAAAATCAGTCCTTTTGCCGGTCACTTCGGTGCTTTTGAAGCACCACAAGTGGTTGCTGAGGATGTTGTGTCGTTCTTTGATACTTTGTAAAACCCATGATATGATATGATATGATATGATATGATGCGCATTTATACAAAATTAAAATTAGCTTTCAAAACCGATAGGAAAGTAAGAATTCTTGTAATGTACCT
>JAQGAP010000375.1:0-38454 GCA_034697805.1 Orchesella bifasciata | reverse complement strand
AGATTAATCTTAAAATAACAAAACTAATCTTTAATCTCTAATCAAGAGCCAAAATTTCGTTGATTACCCACCCCTGCGTATATTCAATTTAAAAATCTAAGGTCACTTCGGTTGATAAGAAAATTGTGAGCGGAATTTATATTATAAATTATTTTGATGACACAATATTGTAAAATACATACCAGGACCTCCAGGCCCACCTGGCCCTCCAGGCCCGCCAGGCCCGCCAGGATATTTTGGTCCACATTTTCCTCCCAGTCCTCCCGGCCCACCCGGACCTCCAGGTCCTCCAGGGCCACCTGGACCTCCTGGCCCACATGGTCCTCCGGGTTTCATTGTCCCAAAAGTCGGGTTTGTTCCCGGTTTTGGTGTTATTGGCCCTTCTGTTATTCCTGGGCCTGTTGGACGTGGGGTGGTTGTTGTAGTAATCGGTTTAATAACATCACAAGGCAGCACTCTCTCAATTGATTTAATCAACGTATCAAAAATCTCATCCACCTTGCTAACACTAAACTCTGCCAAGTCATAGGGAACTCCAAGCTGACCAAAATGCTTGTTATAATAATCGAAAACTCTTTTATCAGCGTGCTTGCTCAGCATCCCTACCAACTTTATTTTCCTTGTTCTCAGAGTTTTTCCAAGCACATCATATTTCGGAAGAAGGGCATTAACGCATGTATCCGTACCATCCGCTTTAGCCGCCCGTCTTTTCTTATAATCCACAAAATGCTTTTCGTCATTGTGCTCAAGAGGATGCGAATCGGAATCGGTGAGCAGCGCAATAATTTTATATACAAAAACCCCCTTCCTATCTTTATCATTCGCGTTCCATCCAATGTTTTTATCTCTAGCTGTCATCATAATCGCCGTTAATTGATTCTCATTCCCATCTCCTCCTGCCCCATAAAAAACCTTAATCCTTTTCGTAGAATTTCTCAACATTTCTATCTCGTTAGTAAACTTGTAATGAAGTGAGTAGCAAGAAGATTCATCTGTGAGGAAATTATTAGGCCCATTTTCTTTATGATCCCATTGCCGACTCGTAAAATCCGTGAAGAGCGTCATAGCCACTAACGTTCCAGGAAATCGGGCATTTAACTTTTGATAAACTTTCTCCACAATCTCCCCAAATTTCTTGAAAAATTTGCTAGTGAACGACGTCGTTCTGTCCATAACGAAAGCCAGTTGAATTCTCGCTTTCACCCTCGTATTCCCGTTTTTCTCACATTCGTCAATGGGTGGGCCAGTTGGTCCAGGATCTGGACCTGGAGGATTAGGAGGAGGAGGTGGAGATGTCGTTGTTCGGCAGTCAAGTGTTTTATAAATATTTGCCACCAAATCCCTTGGAAGTTCTTCCGTTTCTTCCAGAGAAAATCTGAAGATGGTGTGCTCCACCCCGATCTTTTTAAAATGGTTCATATAAATGTTGGTAAGATTTGGGAGCGCTGTTTTACGATTCACCAGCCCTCCAATCAGGTTTATACCCCGTCTGTCTAAAACTTGATGAATGAGGCTGTAATCGGGGTAAAATGAGTTTGTACACGTGTCCGACCCGTCCCCGTTTGGGGGATGCCTTCTGTCCTTGTCCTTAAACGTGAGATTTCCCGTTGACAACAAATCATCCGCGTCAGTCAACATAATTATTATTCTCTTGAGGGAAGCTCCGCTCGGCTCAAAGTTTGCAATATTCCATCCTATATTGCTATCAGCCCCTGTGAGCATCACAGCTTGGAGCGAATTTTCAGGAAAATCACTCCCATAAAATTGATCCTTCTTTATAATCCTATCAATTTGCTTCTGAACGTCAGCCAGCTTCGTTGTGAACCCTTGATCCAGCGTATAACACAAGTCAAACTCATCATATTTATCTTCTTTTCTTTGGGTTGCTGTCCAAAAATCACCAAACGTTGTGAGCCCCACTTCCGAGCCTGGAAAAGTTTTTCCAAGTTCTGCATGAAAATCCGTCAATATTTTTGGAAGCTTTTTAAAGAAATCTCGGAAGGAGCTCGTTCTGTCCACAACGAAAGCGACTTGAAGCCTCGTTTTAATTCGCCCATCTGCTCCACAATTGTCAATAGGAGGGGGTTCCGGTTTACAAGGGACATTTTCCAAAATCGCATTAGCGAACCCTTCCGCAAGCTCTTCCGGCTTCTCCAAGTCGAATTGGAAGAGATTGAAACGACTTGGCTTCACAATTTGACTGAAATGGTTTGTATAAAGTTCAAAAATATTTTTGGGAGTTTTTGGTGTCATCCCAAGAGCTCCGATGAGTCGAACAGCTCGCTTATTCATGACAAAGCTCATTAATTTGTAATCCGGATATAATGAAGCTTCACAAGTGTCCTGCCCATCTCCCATGGCAGGCACTCGTTGGTCTGCGTCTTTAAAGTTGGCGCCTTTTGTAATCAAATCGTCGGCATCTGTCATAAGTACTATTACGCGTTGAATAACTGCGCCATCCGCATCATGTGTCGCGGGATTCCACCCAATTCTTATGTCCGCCCCGGTGAAAGTGGCAGCTTGGAGCCCATTTTCCTCGTCGTCTCGGTTACCTTCGTTGATGACAATTTTTGAGACGGTCTCTCCAATTTCTTTGAGGTCAGTGGTGAACCTCTGATCCATTGTGTAGCACTGGTCATCCCCGTCGTAACGCTGGGTTTTGGCGTAGTCACCAAAACTCGTGATGGCCATTTCCGAACCCGGGAAAATGGGTGAGATTTTTTTATGAAATGCGGTAAAAACGTCGGGAAGCTTTTTAAATAAATAGAAGAAAGAAACTGTTCTGTCCAGGACGAAGGCGACTTGGAGTCGAGTTTTTTGTCTTTTGCTTGGTGGGCAAATTTCCTGACGGGAGGTACCGGGTGCCCGATTTTCCACTGGAGTGGGAGACGCGGTGGTAGTTGGTATGGGTTTACAAGACAGCGTTTTATCAAGAGTTTTCATGATCTCAGAGGCCAATTGTGACACCTTTTTTGAGCGGAATTGGACCATGGTATGTGGAACCTTGATGGAATCCAGATGCTTGTTGTAATTCCCCAAAATTTTGGCGTTCTTTTTATCATATGCGATGGCCACTATCACGCGAGCCAAGTCCCTCTGCTTTACAACCTTAGAAATGAGGGTGTAATCTGGATACAGGGAATTTTTACAGGTGTCTGACCCATCCCCCTTGGGGGGATGACGTTTGGCTGCGTCCTTGAATTTAACCTCGCCAATTGATATCAAATCGTCAACGTCAGTCATCAAGAGTACCACGCGTTGAGTTGCTGTCCCATTATTATCATACTCGTCAGCACTCCACCCGAGTTTTGTATCCGCGGTCGCAAACATCATCGCTTGTAGGGAATTTTCGGGAGCTTCTTTACTGTCAGAACCTCCCTTTATTTTTTTGATGGCTTTTTCTAACTCGGCACGACTTGTGGTGAACGCGGAATCCAAGGAGTAGCACTGGGTATCGTCATCATAGCGCTGGGTTGAGCTAAAGTCGCCAAATGAGGTAATGGCTATTTCAGAGTTGGGGTATTTTTTTGTGAGTCTTCCATGAAAATCCTTAACGACGGCGGAGAGCCTGGCGAAGTAGGTTTTGAAGGATTTTGTTCTGTCCACCACGAATGCAACTTGGACTCGGTTTGGAGCACAGTTTTCGGCTGAGGTGGCAACTTTTAGGAGGGTTAGGAACACAATTCCCAAAGTCCAGATTAAGCGAGGTGGGATTCCGTAGCCCATTTTTAAAAAAGTTGAGATCAAATGGAATACAGGGAAGGAATAAGAACAGATATGAGCAACGTTAAAAGGTTGAGCCAAAGGTGGTTTGCGTAAATATTATGAAATTTTGGTTTTCGCAACGACAATAAAATGGCTTAAATTGTTTCGCATTTGGTACATCTTGCGTATTTTTTTTGAGTAGGTATATCATCAAGGAAGGACAGATGGTGCAAGTAGATTGACTCAACGTCCACGATTAAAAAAATTCAGAAAATTTGAGACAAAGACGTGGTTTGTGCGTCATCTATATTTATTAAGCGTTTCATGGAATTAACCGAATATTATTAATGTTCATCCTCAGTACAATCATTTTCCGATTTTATGCATTCAAAATCACTTGCATAGCAGTATCCATTTGGATGTTCTTCAATTACATTTTCCTTTCAGGAAACCTTACTTTTATAACTAAAAATGCCTGGAGTTTTTTCCATGGCGCGTTTGAATATAAGATTATATATTTTTATGCTGTCATGTGAATAACAAGAGAAAAATAGTATTTTCGCAAAAAAATCTGTGATTTGGGTAATTCCATACAACGTACACAAAATTAGTAACTGGATGAATTCCGTAGATTATGTTTTGTTAGCAGATATAATTTATTGTGTCAACCGTTCACGTAGAATGCGAGGAGGTAATAGAAACTCTTATTGCAAAAACAATGTTTATAATTTTTAACCAAGATTTAAAACAATGAGTATGCACACAGGAACATCATTAATCATTTCATGGCTGTTTTGCGTCATTCGCACGTTTATTGTAAGTACCACTCGCACTCTTGCATTGTAATCAATATTTGTGTGTGAATCTGTACGTGTCACTATTAAGCTTTCGGTTCTAGTTCCCCCGTTCGTCTTAATAATTGGGCAAAATAATATACCACCGTAATTGCATAAATCTCGATCAAAATGATTAATACATTGATCCCAAAGATAGTTGCATCAAACTTTCCTACTGTCGCGTAGAGGACGAGGAAAATGGTGCAGATTGTTAAAATACTGGTTCTGGCAATACAGTCAACTCTCGATATAAGAGCACCCTATTTAAGGGCAGCCTCTTACGTGGGGCACCCAGCGAGCCCGCCCTACGGATCTTAATGTATGTATGTATTTTTGACTCTCTATAAGAGACCCTCACGATAGTGGACAATTTTAAATTTCCCCTTGGGGTGCTCTTATATAGAGAGTTGACTGTAAAATGGTTGGAAAATCAAACCTTGTGTGCTCCGTAGAATAGCTTTGCAGCAAGCAGAATTTGTAAAGTGCGACGAATCATACCAATAGAGATACCAGCGATAGCAGTAGCTTCTAAAATTGAAAATAAATTAGCTTCTTGTTGACAAATTTCTGCTTAACATTTTAAAAGTTGTCTTACTTTCCCGTTTTGTAAGTTCGTCTTTCAACTCATCGGCGGATACCAGTAACGATATAAAATTAACCAGGGCTAAAACGTAGAGTCCAAAGTTGAGTGTGCTGAATATCTGATTTAAGTGATTTATAAAAAATACAAAAATATATTAAAACTTTCACACAAATGGAGTGTATGGTTCTTTTAAGTTTCTATTTACTAACGGCATCAACTATGGCAACGATTTTGACACCATTCCGAAGGGAAATACACAGGCAAATGTTCATTTTTCTAATTTTATCAAAAATGTATTTATTTTCAATGGTTTTGTGTGCTCACAGATTCAAGTGAAAAGAATGACTGATGAGGGCAACTAATAATCATGGGGGTAAATACAACATTTCTCATTAGCTTTTGCATTACTAACGCTAAAAATAATTAGTATTCATTGAAATTTTTGAGTTTCATTATGTCGTCAGTCAGTTGTGCGTTCGGGCATTAGTTACTTCGTCAATCCTTTTGAAAGCCAAAATAGCTTTGTGTATGCGCCTACCATATACACTCCACGTAATGCCGGACTTGCGTGTGATGTTTTCAGGAAAAATCACACATTGCCTAATTACAACTGCACTGTTGATTGTATATCATGCACGCAAAAACATCATCTCTCATTTCACTACATTTCTACGTCCTTTCGGGATCTCCTTGCATTACATTTGTTTTGCAACGTCAAAACGTTGACCTTCATCCTTGCTAATTATTTTGCATTACATTTCCAACTAAACCAAAATTAGAATCTTTAGCTTTATAAACTGTCAAAACGCTTAGGAAATAAAGTCGTGTGTTGTCCACAATGCATATGCATTGCATATCAAGTAAATGACAACTGAGATATGACGGTAATGACCAGTGACAAAAATACAGCGAAGAAAGGAAGCCAAAACTCAAAAGAAGTAACATGGTTGTACGGTAGCAACCTGATTCTTTGGGTAAATTTCTTGTATATATGTCAAGCCAAATATTATTTACTTATGACTTACTGTGAATACGCGACAAAATCAATAGTATTTTATTTAAATGGTTTTGATCACGAAGTCAAACAGTGGCAAGGTCGAAAACGTATATCCCAAGTCAATATTTATTATAGTAGGCAGATACCAGTGTGATAAAACAATGCCTCAGGTTACTTTCGGTCCGGTGTCATCGAAAAGTAGCAACGAATCACATAATTAGGATTACATGATCACTCATAATGTGTGGCAAATCAAATATTTACAGGTAAAGTTATAATCACACTTTTTGCTCATCCTCCAAAAAAAAAGGGCGGTGAAAATATTTGTGTTCAGTGTCAATTGTAAATAGCTTACACTCCCAAGCAATAAAATCGATTGATGATAATTACTTTAGAATCATTTTCATACATCATCTTGTAAGCGAATAACATTATTCAAATTTATGCCTAAAACATAAACGTAAGTAACAAATTTAAACAAAAATTAAATGCATGACAATGTAAATTCATGTGCCAATGGGACAAACGAGTGTCTGATTTTTTATTTAAAAAAATTAAAATTGTACTCCAAGAAAAATAACTCAGACTGTAGGTGCACCCGAATGACTCAATGTTTGAGTGAAGGAATAAACCACAAGAATTTCGTAAATCTTGTACAAAATGTGGACCACTCCAGTCCCAAACGACACCCCATCAAACTTTCCAGCAGTAGAGCCGACAATGAGAGAGATGATGCTGATTACGACAATCACAATTGTGACAACAAACCATACTCTACAGCTGCCGTAGTCGTTCTAAAAACAAAACAAAAAATTGAACCTTACTTTGATTTTTGTAAGAAAGGCAGTTCAATATTATTCAAAAAATTGTGAAAAACTGACCTTCTTTGCACCTCGAAACAGCTTTATAGCAAGCAAAACCTCAAGAACGCAAAGAAAAATGACAATAGCAAACACAACGGCGTAGATAGTTTCTAAGAAAGGAATTGAAAAATATCAACGCTTCCTGTTAAAATTAATTTGCCATAATTTGTGAAGATGTTGTCTTACTTTTCTCATCTTCAACGTCTAATTTATCAGCAGGTTGTGTGAACAATGCAACCAGGGCAAAAACGTATAGACCAAAATCGAGCGTACTGGAAACCTTTTAGAAATAATTATGTAATGGTTTCAATGAGTGTGAATTCGGTTGCTGACAAGCTTTGCTATTTTAACTTACCAAATCAATAATAGCAAGTATTTTGACACCCTTTTGAAGGGACGTACAGGGGCACAGGTTCATTTTTAGATTATTAAAAACGAGAAATATAATAAAAGGCAAAAATGAAGACGTTTAGTTTTTTTTCAAATGATGCAGCTAGGAACGATACTTCTGAGCGACTGAGAAAGAAAACGATTGAATATGATCTTAAATACTGTTCCCCAGTAATGTTTTTAAAACAAACATTACATTTAGGTTGTTAATGGTATGAAACGTTCTGAAAACTAGCATTATCTAATTTGTGACCAAGGCCGCGAGCAAGCAAAACTAATATTGCAACTGATGTTGTGAGGTGAGAAACATTTTCTTTTTATTGCTTTCCTGGTCAATATTTACTGAATCCAGAATTGCGGAAAAGTGTGAACTTTGATAAGGTTAAAATGTAATTAAAACGCGACTTAATCATACATTTGCTTTCAGACGTGGGAGTAAATTTTTTCCTTGTACTGGTTTGTACATAAACTATTTCCTGTGAAACAAATCAAGTTCAATGACAATTTCCGCCTTCAAAAATACTTTTGTGGGAAATATTATGCGTATGATTCATCAGAGAGATCATTGAATACCGAAAATTAAATTTTAGTAGTGTTTATCCATTCTGTATTCAGTTCTGCATGTTCTTAAATTTGATGTTTACTAAATGGGAAAGAATTAAAATCGACATTTTTGTTAAAAACCTGATGACATTTTCCTTATAAACTACATGGTGATTCAGACTTGCATATTTTCAGTTTCTTTGTTTATGTTGGACAAATTCGACGCTTTAAGCATTGTGCAAATATTTGCACTGTGTTGTAAAACCATTGCATTGTCTACTTGTTTGTATTCTTTATTAGTTGTTACAGAAAATTGATACTAGCCTGTTTTTCGTTTTACGTTTTTACCATGAAGGAATAGTATTTAAATAAACCACAGTCAACAGAGTTATCATGTAGTTGGTTGGTTTAGATAACACGTTATATATGAATTACCATAATGTGTGTATGAGAAATGACATTATCACAGATTTGGTGAATATGACTCCCGATAAGGAAAACTAATATACATTGGTCGATTTGGAATTGTAGCATAGGATTGTGTAGATAAAAATATTTGTCAGATGTAAATGTAAATGTAAATCTATGCAAAAGAGATAACGCGTCGAAATAAAATCCATTCATCGTGAAAGTTAATATGTAAGTCAAACTATTCTTTGGACTTTTTGAGAAAGAAACATAATTCCGTGGAAATTTGGAACACAAAGTACAAAAAGCATCCTTATCGAGGTAATTATTTCCCTTTCTATTTATTCTTCACTTTTAGTTTGTACAACATTGTCATTTTGAATCATAATTACCGCAGCTGCGTACGGTGGCGGAGGAGGTTCAATATCGGGAGACTGATTCTGTGTTTCCAAGTAGGATGGAGGATTGTCGACTGGGTAAATACGCTGAGGAACTGACACTGACACAAATTCATCAACCACAAGGCATTCTCTTTTTAAATATTCCGTGAATCCTACGACCATCACAATTTCAAAGGCTTTGAAGGCAATAATTAATAAAATTGTGGCTACTGTTGCCCATCTGAAGTCTCCTGTTGTTCGGTTTGACACTAGGCTGATGTTGTAGAATGCTACGATGATAACAGTTGCTGTGAGCCAAGACCTGCATTTCTGGAAATCTTTCTGAGGGGCAAAATCAATTCAAAATTATTCCAAGAATATTATTAAAAACGTAATTGGGCTCAGATCTCACTCACATATTTTGCTCCGTGGTACAATTTGTAGGATAACATAATCTGAATAATGGCAAAAATCACTGCCAATGCGTACAGTAGTGCAGCAACTCCTTCTACAAAATACTTTGCTTGTAAGTTTTTGCCAGAAATGTAAAATTTGAAATAGGTAGAATTGCATTTGATATTTTCTTACCATCATCATTAATGAGATCCGTTTTATCGTCAAATGCCATTATAAGGATCAGTCCAAACAGAAAGAGACCAAGATTAAGGACGCTCAATACCTTTTCCAGGACAAAAAATAATTAATATTTACCAACAAATAATTACAATTACGTGGATACTTACTGCATCAATAATTGCCAGTATTCTAACGCCTTGATCAATGGGGACACAGAAACAAAGATTAAAAACCATTTTCACTACTGAAGAAAACTAATTTTAATGCAAATATTTTGAATTGAATATTTTGCTTTTGGAAACATTGCTCCACCTTGACTTTAACATTGTCCACTTGTGCAATAAAAAACGCTGCACCATATGGTATACATTTTTTCATCACAGGACTTATCACATGAGGTTTGGATCGTTATCGACGTTTTTATCTGTACATGTCGTACTTTTTTTTGAAGGTTTACATGATGCAAACTTGCATACTGTATGTGTATAAATGTATGTATATTATGCAATTTTGATCCCTTTATACGATATACCAGCGTTCAGCTCAGCTTCATGTGCCCAAGGATTTATTTCACCTGGACTGGATATTTTTCACAAACAAAGCGTACTTGATATGTAGTTTTTGTGTCTTATCTACAAGTTTACGTACAAACATATTAGTTTGCATACTTGTCAGCTTAAAATCCATTGTTTTGTGTATATGATAAGAATATTGAAACGATACGGAATTATGCATGTATCAATCATAGTATCTGAATTCATGATGCTTATTAAAAAACTTAATCATAGAATTCGGTAAAAATAATAAAACAATAAGTAATAATTGTCATCATAATAATTTTTACATTTAAGCAATTAAAAATGTCGAACTACATTTAGAGGGAAGATACAAAACATTGCGGTTTGTGCGAGAGCACGAAGTATTAAAAATAATATATAGTGAATAGGCAAATTGCTCCACTTAACTTCTGACCACATTTTGTCCTTAGTGTATGGAATACAATTATGTTTATAAATTACAAAGCTTCATTATATTTTAAATGTGTCCCATGCAAATACTTGATAAACTTCCAAAATAAATTATTTTCATGTATCATAAAGAAGTAGACAAGTCAGAAAATCTACAATCAAAGCACTGCAAGTTTATAGATTAAAGGTGGTAAATTGTTTATGGGTGACGTATGAAAACTGTTTCTTTTTGTTTCAATTATTTACGTAAAATCAAGTCCATGACGTCGCATGCAAAGTACACGTATTCATCGAAGCATGAAAGAATGGACCGAAAAGATATGAACAAGCTTGCAGTAAACATAATTATAACATTTTGCGCAAGGTGATCTTAAAGAAATTGAATGCCCAAAATCTGGACGATGATGATGGTTTAATCAATTATTGAGTAAAATATATTTCACTACCTATTAACAAGAGTGCAAAAGGCAGGACAAGTTTTAGTAGCGTGGGAAAACAAAATTGCGTCCAGGTGCAAAATCAAGGAAACTAAAAACAACCTTACGTAAGTAGATAAATAGAGTCAAGACAAACAACTGACTTTTGTTTTGTCTGGTTTTGTAGGAAATGCATGAGTTGTTTAAAACAAAGAAAAGTGCAAGAGAAGAAGCAAAGTCACAAAATGCGATGGATAGAGTCTGAGTAGCGTGTGGGAAAACAAGACGATGCTGTAGGTAAAGACAAAGCATGTATAGCGTAGCAGAGGTGGTGAAGCTAACTTCCGTTCTGTTCCGTTCGTTCGTCTCAAAAATAAAAAGAAGTAAAACAATCGAAAAGAGATAAATATACAATGTGGTGGCGTTTGGGTAAACACAATGTGTAGAGGCTGAAAATAGAAATGTGAGTTAAAAACTGGCTAAGCAGGCTCTGATCAAAGTCAGATTAGCAAACCGTCATATTATCTGAGAGAATCTCACAAATCCAAATTTCGAGGCAGTCTGAGATAAAACAAGGATGGACTATATGCAAAAGGAATTTGAACACAAAAACAAGAAGCAAGCATGAATAATTCACAATCTATCTAAACCAAATGTTGTGCGCAATTGCTCACACCATTGTAATGAGGTAGTACATTTATATTATGTATCTACCTATCGGATGCAGTCAAGAGTGAATGATTTATTCACACTTTTGTGTAAAGCTAAAGAGTGACTTGTTTTGAAGATAAAAAGAGCACAAGTAATCCTTTCTAGATAAAATATGTGTGTTAATTTTTCTGGATTTTTGAGTTGATTATGAGTTTCAAGATTTCAAGTATAAATAGATCTTCTAATCCGATATAAAAGGGTAGTTTTGCTTAATTTGGAATTCAATTTTAAGAATGATAGAATCTCAGAAGCTACGAAATTACGTAACTATTCGTCATTTTTGAATCACCAAAATAGCATGGTTATTACGAATTTCTACGAAGGCTAATTAAAGCAAATTGCGTCTACTTGGGCTTTCTACCAGAGTTTCTGCTAAACCATGATACATGCACCGCATTTTTATTAGCAAAACTAAACGGACAATCATTCAAGTAAATCCTGGAACCGTTTTATATGGTGTGAGATAATTTTCTAATCCCCACAACATACTGCTTGCACCTAACTAATATAATATTAAAAGATGTTGTAGATTTTTATCACGGCAGCATATCATGGGAAAGTTCCAGTTGTTGTTGAGTAGAAGGTAGGACACGTAGACGTGCAGCTAATTAAAAGAATAAAACAGATCCAACTACATACAGACTGAAATCACAAAACATTGTGGTTTTTTCAGAAGCACGGAGTATAATTAAAAATAAAATAAGATATAATGAGAATCTAGGACCACATTTTGTCTGTTGTCTGTGGGAATACCAATACACTTCTAAATAACCAAAACGTCATAACATCCTGTGAACACTCATCTCCACTCTTGATATGCATGCAAAATAAATGCATGCGTGTCATGAATTTATACCTCTTTGTTTTTCTTTACTTTTTCCTCATTCTTCATTGAGAATTAGTCACGGAGTCACGGAGTCCATATTTTATGTAGTTTTCATTTCATAATTTTTGGTACAATGGCAGCAAATACTACTTCATTTGATATTCTTTTTAGTTACATGTGTCACCTCATTGACCTACCTAAGTCTAGCACAGACTGTTCGGAAACTGAGCCAAAAATCTGTATCTCATGCCCCATGAGAGGAGGCTATCTAACTGGAGAACGATTTACAGATAGCTGGTCTCCTGGACATATTACTTGTTTTCTATTGTGGATAATCATATTGGTTGTAAGTGTTTGTGGAGTTTTGGGAAACATTGTTATTGTTCAAGTTGTAAGACGACGAAAAAATCTTGAGAAATCATCCTTCGACATTTTATTATTGTTCCTGTCATCAGCCGACATATTCTCTTGTGTAATCACAGCCATCGCTGCGACATGCCGCGTAGCCTATTTTGGAAATTGGTTTGGACATGGAGTAACAATGATTTACTTGAGCTATCTCCCAAACGCTCTGTGGCTTTTTGGGCGCTCATTATCTACCTTCATCACGGTGCTGATTACAATTGAACGCTATTTAAAAATTGCGTTTCCAATTCAATCCCAATATTGGATAATTGGGCGGAGAACAAAGGCGTTCGCAATGTTCATGCTTCTCCTCGCAATTTTTGTAACTGTACCACGAATCGGGAGTGTTTATGTCACTCCAAATACATTTTACAAAGATATTCCCAGCATGAAAAACTTTACTTATGTTATACTCACAACGAGGCAAAATGACTTTTGGTATTCAACCCTCAAGTCTGTGCACGTTCTTATTGATTTCTGGATTCCTCTACCATTTCTACTCATTCTCAATTTGCTTTCTTTTATATCTGTCAGACAATTTGGGAAAAGGCAGAAGGAAATGAATGTCAATCAGAATAAGGATGTTCAAGCGGTGAAAATGTTCCTTCCAGTTATTACCGTTCTTTTGTGCTGCAACTTGGTTCCAATTGCACACTTTGTGGTGTTGCAGTATTATGGAATAATTTACAATGAGTTTCATATGATGAGCATTCTTTCTATGACGGTGAATTCGTCGGTGAATTTTGTCATTTTTTATTATCGAGCGGAGTCTTTCAGATCAGAGACTCGAGCGTTTTTATCAGATTGGATTCAAGAAAGTTGAATATCATGCTGTTTGAAGACTTTGGGATGAGCTGGGAGTAAATTTAAAAACGTTCAAACGTGGTTTTAAACATAATAAAAATAATACGTATGGTACACTTCTCAAATGCGAGAATAAAGCGTAAATTGTTAAGCATTTCATTTAAAAAACCCGTTTATTTTTTGTTTGTTTGAGACATGCACAATAAATCGTAAATCCGAGCATTTACAATCGCGGTCACAGCCAAAGACAATTATTAATTTATCTCTTGTGTGAATTTTAAGTTGTGCATAATAGATGTGTTGATGGAGTCACTTGTCATTTTTCTACGCCTGAAACCAAACTTTAAAAAATACAACTGACCCGATATCATATGCGACGACAGCTATGAATATTAAATCACATAATTGTTTCATTTCTCCCACAATTGTGTACAGTTGTATATTTTTCTGCCTCAACCATGTAGACAGGAAATGTATGCGTCAAAGAATTTTCTGAATGGCGTACAAAATGTACTCCGAAATTTATTTTAGCTTTTATTACTTCATTGCATGCTCAACAACAAACACCTTTCTTTAAAAACTCACGTTTAAAGTAAAAGATTATTAATGTAACACCACAACTAACAATTATTATCAGAATTTTATGTTGCAGATTATTTTTGATGACTTCAAAAGCTGACAGTTTTCTGCTAAATAACTTATTATGGTAGTTACATTTGTAAATCTGGTGGCCAAAATCTGGTAAATCCAGTCTATTTACAGCAAAAAACTTGTTATTTTTTAGAAGTTGCGACACCGTTCATTTTTCAATAATTAAATGTTTTGTTTATTGAAGTGATATTTCCCTAAACTAATTACTATTTACATGCACTAGATTTTTCCAGGACGGCTTTTTCTTGTTTATTGTAGGATAAGTCGTGCTTAACAGATATTACTTTAGTCCTTGAAATATAGATAGCAATTTCAACAAATTCATTAATATACATCTTTGGCTTAATTTTTCCCCGCATTCTATTTAATTTATCTGATATAATGACAAAAGCCCAGAAGAGTATAAAATGCCCAATCAAAGCTATACAAACAAGATATTGAATCAACGCCACCATCCCAATAGCTGAATATAACTTCAAAGCCTTTGGTAATATAAACCCCGTCGCACTAATCATATCAATCTCCGATAATTTCTTGCTTTTAGTGGAACGTGAGAGTTGTCTGATTTCCCCATATATTCCACTCTCTACCATTTTTTCAAAAACCTCATGAAATCTCTTTCCAAAATAGGACCAACTCCGAAAGTAATACGCCTTCGGTACTGGAGAACGTTTAACTATCCTAAAAACCTTACAAATAATTTCTTCCCCCGAGTAAAACACGTCGCTTTTAATTCCTTTGAATAACTCTGGTTTTAACATGGACGTGAAAAACAGCTTTTTCTTAGCTGCATATCGTATCAAATTTCCCCAATCGTCGTGGATTTTCAGGTCACTCATATTCCAATCTAACTTGTAAAACGCGTTTTCTACCGGTCCAAAAAATTCATTCATCTTTTTTCTTGACATTTCCGGCCTCTTATAAAACGTTTTAATTTGTTTTTTGTAGTTCGGAACCAGGAATTTGTAGCCAGCCTTTTGGTATGCTCGAAGGCTTTGAAATTCAAGCAGTTTCACCGAATCAGAAGAAATGCTGCTTTGATAAACACAGGAGAAAAGCACAGCCGGTATTAAATAGATTAACATTATTTTTCGTAAGTGGTAACTATTGTTACAAGGCTTCCCTAGAAACGTAAAAAGTAAATCGATTCCTTTACGCAAATTTTTGTACAAAAATATGTTAAAGAAAAACAAACCGGTTATCAAAATCCACACGTATTTATCAAGCCGCGAGAGAAATGTAAATTCAAAGGCTTCAAGATTTTCCCTACTTTGACAGACCATCACTTTAAACAACGTTCCTTCTGCGGTAGTAACATAGTTCCTGTTTTTAATTTCCAACGCGGAATCAGTAAGTACTGACTCTTGCCGAACGTTGAGAAACCAATTTAAAATTCCTGCATAATCCCCTTCCCCACTAGCATCTATGCTGATATTAAGTACATTTTGAGTAGAACCGATTACAAACAGCGCCGAATCAGAACAGTTGACAGACATCCCAAACCGGAAAACCTTGCGATGATGCGCTCCGACGCAATTAGATACATTTCGATAGACTACGCGAGGTCTTCCTTGAATATCCTTTATCAGTACGGTGTTTTTATAGCCATTGCTTTTGAGCTTTTTGCTTGTCAAATGGAGAAACGCGATTGATACTTCCCCAGAGGTTTTAACGGGATTAAACTTACTGGAGCAATATAAACAAAATATGTCGAGTTGGGTGTCGTCATAAAATACTAAATCCGCATGAAATGGACTTCGCCTGCTTGACACTAAGGTCTTTAAGTTAAATCCAGTTAAAATTGTTTCCAATTTCGGAACAAGAAACAAAACAAATTCAGATGTTCCAAAACCCGAGTTTTCAATTGCATCTAGAGTTTCCCCCAACGTTGAAGTCAAAAGAAGAAAGAGGTTACAGGTTGACTGGTGTTGTAATTGGAAATTCAGATCATACGGCTTTAGTTTAGAGGTGTTATGAAATGTGTATATTATTATTAGCTCAGTATGTTCAACTGAAGGAAAAATTTCGTTGGATTTTAATTGAGGTTCCCCTTGCACGATATGAACGGAACAGCTAGACTGTAATTGAATTTTTTTATGCAATACGGAACTAAATGAAAAATTGATCAAAATGATGAAAATAACGAAGTTTTTCACTTTCCATGAATCCATGTTTTAAATGGTTTGTTCCCAATTGGTCGGATCCAAGTTCACTGGTTTAGCATAGTATAGGAAGCAATTGCCAATTGATACTACACTGAAGTGATAAATTTCAGTATTTCGTCAACAGGAAACGAATTATCTAATGATTATGCAACGAGCAATCATTTTCATACAATCTAAAATATCTCAATGGAACAACATAAAACTTTCAACAATTTCAAACAAGTCTTCCTTGAGTTTTAGATTCATAACGGGAAAAAATTACTGTGTATTTAACATATGAAATTATTACCGAGAAAAAAACTACTGAAAAATAGATTTAATACTAGCCCGTCTGCTAAACGTTGTTGCTGTTATACTTAAGGAAGTAAAGCGCGTGGGAGAGTGTAACATAACAGTTATTCGAGTACGAATATACGGCTGAAAAATTTTCTTTTTTGACACCATTTCAACGACTAATTTGCCTGGCAGCAGTAAAACCAGGAAAAGACTACGTTGTTATACTCACTACGATTCATGATACGCCAAATAATCTACAAAAATCATAGGTTTTGAAAACAACTCAAACACGCGTAGGTAGTTAAAACTAGTTTCAACCTTCCAAAATCGTTAATTTTAATTCATCTCGGATTATTTGGTTGTAGTAAGTATGGGCAATTGAGACACATTCATTGATGTTGCGTGTAATAGCGATCCTGTAAAACGCTATATGAAAATAATATTGGCTAGTCATTGCCAACATACGATTATCAGTAAAAGGAGTACATAGTTTAAAGACATGGCACAATCCAATTTGCAGAACCAACTTTGAAAAAGTATAAATAAAATAAAGCAGTTTACACGTAGTTTCAATTCGATACCCTGATCGTTTATTACACAAAAAATATCTACCTTGTCAAGAAGTTTATTTCAAACAACAACCTTGCTTAAATTTTTGAATACAAGCCATATTTTTCTGTACTTATTGCAGTGTGAATGATGATTGACTACTCTATCTTTTCGAGATTGATTGGATTCATGTCACTGAACAGATTTTCAATAAGGAAAGAAATTAATATTGTTCGAATAAGGTAATTCAGTGAAAAGTATTTAGTGCATGGTGATTAGAAAACGTTATCAAAGCTCAAGCTGGAAGTATGTGCTGCACAAACTTTCATAACTATCTTTCTTTTTTTTCCACACGACAGCTTGTTTATCGAGTGTTTGTAAAATGTAAACTACAATCCTTAGCTCAATACTTGTGGTTTCTATATCCATATAATTCCATGCTACGCTATGTTCTTCATACTTTTGCAGGTTTTGATTAAACTACCGAATTCCGGTTTAAACCAACCTGATTGTAATATTCCCAAATTGACAACACACAAAAACATGTAAATCAAGATAAAGTGTGAGCTGTTTGTTGACAAGAAATTCATGTTAATGTCAATTCCGAAATCAATGCAGTGAAACAGATTAAATCAGTTTTTGCTGTCAGAGTGTGGGTGTGTCGTAATTCTCACCGGTGCAGTTTTTCGTTTCGTCTACACCAATTTTCTTCAACAGAAATGGCTCGCAACCCTTGTCCTTGCATGCCCTTACAAACTGGCGTGAAATTGTTTGCAGTTATTGATGCAGTAAGTTAAAATAAAGGTATTTAAGTGCGGACTTATTTACTGCGGGTGTACATGAATGTTGAAATATCTTGATTGCAAACAGGTACTTAGTGCATTCAGCCTCGTCCTTTTTGTTTGTATTCTACTGGCACTACTTTTCTACAAGGGAGAAAAAGGGACTGAGGAAGGTTACAGTAAGAAAGTCTTAAATTCACATCTTTATTTATTACAGAAAAAATCGATAGAATTCTATTGTTCTTATGTTTCATTCTATTGTTTAGAAATGGATTTGGTTGTTGTTTCCGGCGTCGTCATTTTAATAGCGAGCTTTCAATTTTTGATAGCAGTTAGACTTTACCACGGAGCAAAACACGTAAGATTTATAAAATTGTATTTCATTGTCATTTTTTTTTCTGATGCAATCTCAAATAATACGGCAAAAATTAACATTTAGAAAGACAGCAGCAAGTGTATGTCCTGGTTGGCAGGAACTTTTATCAGTATCGCAATCTACATCATCAGCTTACTTTCCAACCGGATCTATGAGGACAACCAAGCAGAAAGTATAGCCGTAATAGTGATGCTCATTATTTACAAGGTTTTTGGAGTCGGGGTGGTTGCCACTTTCACAGACACACAGAAGCAAGATAATCAACTGAGAGGAGTGTACATTTTCCCACCAGTTTCTGCGCGTCAGCCAGAATCTTCGTATCCAGGTTCGCATGTTTTCTCTATAGAACCTCCACCACCGTACTTTCATATTCAGAAACACGTTACAGAAATTGACCCTCCTCCCCCTTACTATACGAATTCAATAATAAACTCTCATAGTGGTACTTCAAATTCAGGGGTTTAAGACGGTAACTTGATTTGTTAATAGCAAAAACCTAGGTTTTAATCTGTGTAATATTTCGACATTGTTAGTAACGCCTTTAAATGAAATAAAAACATACATGGTTTGTATTAGGAAATGAATATTGTTTATGTATTCAGGTCGCAAGATAAATAGACAACTTTGAGCAGTTTTTGTAGCATCTATCACAGGGTTTGTAAGCGTAAAATATAAAAACTGTAAGCGTGTTTCATTAGGTAAAACAAAATATGTGGCTTATGCACCTTTGTACATTTAACTCTCAAGTTTGATACGCCAATCCGTCAATCACCAATGAGTAATACGTAAGTGAATATACTTAACATGTTTACACTGTTGGAATATCAAATCTTTTACCAAAATGCACTCGAGAACACCGGTCCATAAAATGACGTTCAATTTTCCCATGCATATAAATGCAACTCCTATTAAAGTGGTTTATCTACCTCCAATGTTTTTCAAGATAAACTGTCATTTTGATTGATTGAATTCATAGAATAAAGTTGTTAATGCGAAAAATCGCCAACTCGATGAGTAACTCAGGATACATTATATATCATGATAAAATTGTCCAACACTTGTCACTAAAACATTTTAGTATTAAATTGGTATTTCATGAGCATACGATGGGAAAGGTTGCCACACGGTGAAGCACGGATAACTGTCAGAATACAAAAACAAATTCCTAAAATACAAATAGGATTGCTGCTGCTAGTCTGACGCGGCAACCATTGTTTTTGGCAATGTTTGACGTCGTGAGTGTTTTAACTCAATTGTAAATTATGTGCACTACAACGTAATATATTGTTTGTATGGAATTAACTAATTGCTTTCATTAATTCGTATGCATATAATCCGATGTCAACAATTTTTCTTTTCTGAGTTTTTCCCATTTTTAAATGTTTTGGCCTTTTTCATTAGCCTTTCAAAAAGATTAGTATCGTGACTTTTGTCGAAGGAAGTCACAGTAAAAATTAGTGCCGTAAATTTTAATGATTCTCAAAATCTCCACAATATAATGTTGCTGTTTTTGAATAGTTGGAAATACTAGCATATCTGTAACACTCGTTGCAGGATCACTGGTCTGGTACAAATGCAGAAAAAATGTCTATAAGTGAAATAAGTCCTCAGTCTTAAAATGTTGACACAAGATTTCAAAATCATGCAAAAAACAATTACATCCAAAATACGGAAAACGTGAAAGGGTCTACTCCACCTTCATATACCGCTTTATATTTTTAAACTGGAGGAAGTTAGCTTACTTACAATTATTCAAACAAATCTCAAACGACTTTTCTAAAATGAACTGTAATTTAATGATTTATACTTTCTGAAAAAAATTGTTGTTGGCAGTCGATTGGAAAGATGTCAACATACTTAATTTTTTAAATGCACTCATTAAAACAATAGAATTAACGTATCAAATAGGAATATAGAGAATTTGCAACGGTTTACTGATCACCCTGTGGTGAAAGGTCATTCTTTATTACAACAACGTACAACTATTTTAACAATAATTTAACCATTATTATTATAAGAGTCTTAAGTGGGTTAAAAATATTGCTGAAAGTATTACCTTATAAGTGCACAACATTCAAAAATATAAATAAAACACGTTGACATCATTTAAATTCACGTCAAAATTCCGAAAAAAGCAATGTAAAGATTGCCAAGAAATTGCAATTTTACACTGTAGTATATAGGCTAGATTTATTCACGTGCAAAGCTGATTGTAAACAATGTTACGACAAACCCCAAGAACTGTAACAAATCATGATATATTTAAATACCTTCAAAAATTTTATTAATTAAAAATATTTAAACATGAAAATATACGATATTCCATGACGATAAGTACCTGCGATAGAAGACGGTAGTTGATTTTGTATACTCCTTGAATACCAACCCCAATCGGTTTTGCACTCAGCTCTCGAACAAGCTTTTTCCACTCTTTTTTATCATGAAAGAATGACTCTTGTATATTTCGAGTCAGTAGCCAATCTCTAAAATCTGCACACTAAATATGAAATCACGACAAATAGTTGGCTATCATTAAATAACAACTTTAATTACTTATTATTAGTTATAAATTTATTACCGCTCGATATCCCTCCGCCAGAAATAGCAGTGTAATCACAGAATATGTGACTTCCAATGTAAATTGTGTAATCAATAATACATCTTTGCTTGCGAAGGCATATTGTATGTAAATCATAAGGAGCGTTCTATCAATTACAAACAAGAAGACTGGTCCGGACCACATTTTGTTAATGGAATCAGTAATAGTTTTCATGGCTGTGTAATTCCCTAGTATCTCTTCTTGCAAATTTGGTCTTCTATTAGTATTATGAGCTTCCCCTGAAATCTCCAACATAAAGGTCTTTAGTGCTTTGGCTGCCGAATAGAATGTGAAGCAGAGTACGCCATAAAGGAATGTCGAAGTGAAATATTTACTCCAGTAGAAAGCAAGCTCTAAGACGATCTCAATTACTCCGAAAGTAATGTTGTCGGGAGAATATAATGAAGTAGAATTTGCTTCTATGGTACCAAAAAAGAGCCTACGTCTTCCGTCTAACATGGCTTTTTCGAACTTCCCAGGAAGACCGACGATTGCGCCAATTATACGTCCGTAAAAGACAAAGTTGAGGGTAGCAATAATAGCTTTCGTAATATGCATAATTATGATGTACACAAATCCGGCCTTATAAACAAAGTTTAACAATTATTTTTCCAATTAGATTTTTTGTAAACTGATTACTTACCACATACGGTTTTTGTATTACCTTCAATCATAATGGTTTCTTTCCAAATTTAGTGGATTGTAGCAATGATGATGAATCAATGATTATGAAAAGATCTTCCATTTGGTTTTGTTTCGTGGAAACTACCCAAAAGAAATTCAACAGCGAAATTTTTTTAAAGGTTTTCCATAAAAGTTTGAAATATTCGTTTGCTGGGAGTTTCTCTTTAGACAGAAGGGAATCGAAGTGATAGACCATGTCTGTGATGTAGTAGATCCAAACAAGGATCCATACGCCTAACCACAAAGTCTAAAAAGAAAAGTTTATATAATATACCTTAATATGTAATTTATAAATTAAAAATTTACCTTTTGAAGCTTATTAACTTGAAGAATAACTACTTTTCCAGGCCCAGCCACAGGCTTAAATGGAACAAATAGACAATAGTATGCAAATAGAAACCATCGGTGGAAAAAGTTTGTTTTGTATTGCGTTTCAGGTTTGTTGTCTCTTCGTGTACTGATTGGCAGTATTTGAAAAATTGATTCCGGATTAATATTTTTGGAAATCATGTCGGACTTACTTGATATTTTACAATATTCTATGCTACTTTTTTTGCTGCTTATTTTTAGGCTTAATAATGGGGTTTTCGTGAGGGAACACTGGCAAGAAAAAAGTATGGTATAGCTAGCATACAAAATATCAGTGAGTTAACGTCGAACAACGCAGTTGACGAAAATAGTTTGGTTTTGCGTCGCGAAGACGACAACTAAGTGTTTTTTTTAATATTAAATTTTTTAGTCAGACATAGACAGTTTGCGTGTTGCTCAGTCTGAGAAAAACGTGTAAGATTTTTAAATATGCCGAAGGTAATCGTCGTGTCTCAAACCTTTAGTTCGTAGATTTTAATTAAGATGAGTATTTTGTAGTCAGGACCAGGAAATATACGAACTGGACAAACAAACAGCACGTGTAAAACACCCTTTCAGCAAGGACTTTTGAATCACGTCGTCATATAACACAATGTTGTATGTTGGCTCACTTTTTGTCACAGGATCAAATGCAAGTGAATTTGTAAACTTAAGCAATTTAATCTTCAGCAACTGTTTCGAATCTAAACTTTTGTGAGGAATGCGTTGCAGGCAACAGCAAAAATGAGAATGGAGTCATTGCGAGTTAGACTCAAGTTATGTGCGTGAATCTGGATTTTGTGATGTTTTTGAATAAACCATTTTTTCATAGAAAGATGCAACCACGAGGTGCCAGCTGACAGCAACTGTACCAATTAAAAATTAAATCCAGAATCCCTATTTTCTTTAAGCGGCAGCTCGTTATGCTCGTTTCAGGCTTTCTGATGGCTGCATCGTATTTCATGCAAGCCTTAAGATGAGAAACGGTTGCTGAAAGTTAAATTGCTAAACTTTACAAGATCACTTCTATTTCATCCTGTGACAAAAAATGAGCCAACATGCAATATTGTGATATAATAGCGGAAAATAATTTCTTTTATAACATTAGCGCCGGCTACATTATCTCAAGTTACCCCACCTAGTCAAGTAGGTGAAATGGAGGTAGGACAGTAGGGGACATGTGACGTAAAATAAGTGACACTACGACGCATGTAGCTTTACTGCGACGGCTTTTAACACTCCCACCACTGTCGCCAATATGCAAAATAGCTCTGTGTTGGAAGCCTGCTTCTTGCTATTTAAGCAGCTGGTTTGCTTATCAACGGCCTGCAAACCATTTTCTTTAATTTAACTATCATGCATCACAGAGTTTCAATCGAAGTCATCGAATAGTGTCGAAGTGGGTTATTCTTAGTGCCCTAGTGCACTACTACCTTTAATTATTACATAATCATTTCATTTCATGGTTACTCGTGTTCCTTATTGAATACGAAAAATTCGAGCTCTCAACAAATTTATCTGTCACATTATCATGTAAATGAATTAAATGATCTTTTATCTTTTTTTACAATTTTAACATCCTGTGCCGCTTCTACTGGTGTCTAATCTGTGCCTACGAATCGTTGCTTGGTCAGGAAAAACTAAATACAATTAAAAATACTGTTATAAATTAGTTTCAAGAGTGCCACTCTACATAAATAGTACATTTTTAACTGTATTTAAAGCATTTTTTATCAGAAAGTATATTTAGATTTAAAAATCGCCTCAATCAGAACTACTTCCTATATTTTTTTAGTTTACTGGTAAATTATGATATAGAAACATGGTGTTTGATTCTGAAGTATGTTTAAATAAATTTCTAAAAATATTACCTTATAAATACACATTACCACAAAATCAAATAAAATACGATGACATTACTTAAATTCAAGTCGCAATTCCGAAATAAAGCATGTGAAGATAAGCAACACATTGCGTATCTTATACTACAGTATATATGCTAGATTTTATCACTTTTGGGAACGCTCCCGAAGCTGATTGTGAACAATGTTACGACAAACACCAAGAGCTGTAAAAACAGTAATATATTTACATAACTGAAAAATCTATTCTTATTTTTTTTAAACGATGATACAGTATTACTATAAGTACCTGCGATAGAAGACGGTAGTTGATTTTGTATACTCCTTGAATACCAACCCCAATCGGTTTTGCACTCAGCTCTCGAACAAGCTTTTTCCACTCTTTTTTATCATGAAAGAATGACTCTTGTATATTTCGAGTCAGTAGCCAATCTCTAAAATCTGCACACTAAATATGAAATCACGACAAATGGTTGGCTACATTACATGACAACTTTTATAATTTATTTGTAATTAGATAAATTTATTACCGTTCGATATCCCTCCGCCATTAGTAGTAGTGCAATCACAGTATATGTAATTTCCAACGCAAAATATGTAACCAACAAAATATCCTTCCTTGTGAAGACAAATTCAATGAAAATCATGAGGAGTGTTCTTTCAATTACAAAGAATAAAACTGGTCCAGACCACAATTTGTTAATGGAATCAGTAATGGATTTCATAGCTATGTAATTCTCTAGTATCTTTCTTTGCAAATTTGGTTTTCTATTTGTATTTTGTGCTTCCACTGAAATCTCCAACATAAAGGCCTTTAGTGATTTGGCTGCCGAAAAGAATGTTAAACTGAGTACACTGTAAAAGAATGTTGTTGTGAAATATTCACACCAATAGAAAGCAAGCTCTAAGAAGATCTCAATCACGCCGAAGGCAATGTTGTCGGGAGAATATAATGAAGTAGAATTTGCTTCTATGGTTCCAAAAAAGAGCCTACTTCTTCCGTCTAACATGGCTGTTTCGAACTTCCCGGGAAGGCCGACCATTGCACCAATGTTCCGTCCGTAAAAGAAAAAGTTGAGGGTATCAACAATTGCTTTCATAATATGCAGACTTATGATGTACACGAATCGAACCTTATAAACAAAGTTTAACAATTATTTTTCCAATTAGATTGTTGTAAACTGATTACTTTCATCATGCCGTATTACCTTCAATCATAATGGTTTCTTTCCAAATTTAGTGGATTGTAGCAATGGGGATGAAACCATGATTATGAAAAGATCTTCCATTTGATTTTGCTTTGTTGAAAGTATCCAAAAGAATTTCAGTAACATAATGTTTCTGCAGATGTTCCATAATAGTTGGAAATATCCGTCTGCTGAGAGTTTCTGTGTAGACAGAAGGTCATTGAAGTGATGGACTATGTCTGTGATTTGGTAGATCCAAAGAAGGATCCATGTGCCTAACCACAAAGTCTACAAAGAAAACATAATATAATGTACTTAATAATTTCAATTATTAAATCCAACATTTACCTTTTGAAGCTTATTAACTTGAAGAATAACTACATTCCCGGGCCCAGCGACAGGCTTAAATGGAACAAATAGAGTATAGTATGCAAATAGAAGCCATCGGTGGAAAAAGTTAATTTTGTATAGGGTTTCATGTTGTATGTCTCTTCTTTTAAAGATTGGTTGTACTTGAAAAATCGATTCCATATTAATATTTTTGGAAACCATATCGGCCTTATTTGATTTTTACTCTATTCCTTTCTACGTTTTTTGACTGTAAACGACAGCCGTTCGTTATTTTTGAGTCTTAAAAATGGAGGCTTGGGTTTTTGTGAGGAAACACTGGAAAGAAATCGTGGGATATAGCCAGCATACTACATATCAGCATATGTTAATATCGAACAACGCAGTTGACGAAATTGGTTTGGTTTTGCGTCGCGAAGAAGAAAACTAATTATTTTTTTCAATATTAAAAATTTTAGTCCGACAATTCTCGTGTTGCTTAGCCAGAGAAAAACATGTAAGATTTTTGAATATGCCGAAGGTATTTGCCTTGTCTCAAACCATTAGGTCGTGGATTTTAATTAAGATAATTATTTTGTAGTCACGATCAGGAAATAAACGAACTGGAAAAATAAGCAACACTTATAAACCACCCCCTTTTGGATAAACTTTACATGCCTTCGTCATATAATAGCGAAATTAATTTGCCTTTTTTCTATTGTGACCGTAGCCACAGCTAGATTATCTCAACTTACCCCTCCTAGTCAAGTAGGTGAGTGACATTAGAGGTGGGGCAGCAGACAGTAGAGAACATAGTAGATGACGTCAAGTAGGTGACATTATCACCGTAGCTTTACGTCGACGGCTTTTAAAATGCCCAACTGTGTTAGCAATACGCAAAATAGGTTTTTTAAACCAGCTATATTGCCACATATTTAAGCAGCTGGGTCGCTTATTAAATCTTGCTGCTGCATTGCTTTTTTGGTGATTCCACCATATACTTGTATGCATGAAAATAGCAAAACCTCAAGAATTTTTTTAAACGATTACTTGAAAAAAGTTCCGCCCAACTTTTGTCTTTCTTTTAACCATCATTTATCACAAAGATTCATTCGAGAGAACTGAATATTTGTAGTGTCAGAGAGGAATACTTTTGCTGCCCTAGAATCTTAATTCATTTAATTTTTTCATAATCATTTTATTTCATTACAATCGCGTTGTTTTTTTTGCGCTCGCAGCCAATCCACCTGTCACATTATCACGTAAATGAAATAAATGAGATTTTATCTACTTCGCACAGACAGACAACTCTAGCTAATCTTGCTTTACCTGTAATAATGTTAACACTCACCCACCCAAAAATGTAGATAAACTTTACGCTCTTCAAGGTTTGTCACTTTTTATCATTCAAGGGCGATGCAGTAATCAATGGGTTTTGAGAGCTCAGTTTTTCTGGAGGTTCGTCATTCAAACAAATTGGTCCAGTTTTATTCTCAGCTTAAAATTTCCTGTAGAGCAATGAAACCGATTGAATTTACCCTTATTTCCTTCATCACTCTTCTTGGTTTTTGCCATGGCCAACTAGTTGAGTGTCCTACCGAAGGAATTTCCTACTTGCCCCATCCAGATTGCACGCTCTACATTATTTGCGTAAATGGAAACGGAACAGTGGAAGAGTGTCCAAGACCCCTTTATTTCAATGTGGAATTAGAACGTTGCGACTTTCCAGAGAATGTTCCAGAATGCCAGGGAGGAACCAGGCCTCCTATTGGTGGAAATTCTACAACTACAACTCTTCCACCAACAGAGGAACCAACAATAGATCCCAGTACATCGACAACTGTCCCGCCTCCACCTGGCACCCGTAAGTTAACTTTTTATAGTTCAATTGATTCATTTTCTAACTTTTTATTCAATAATAATTTTTAACCCTTTCAAATAGTTACACAATGTGGCCAAACTATTGAAATGGGTACAGATTTAGGCACAATCGAATACAAACTCAACGAACCGTACGAAGCGGGAGAGCTCTGCGCATTTGTAGTCCGGGTCAAAAATCATTTGAACATGATTTTTGTACTGGATTCCCACGGAATCAACAATGAATCTGACCCTGATGCCTTAACTATTATCTCTTTTGACCAAACTAATCTACAAGAGCCGATTCATCTCGGACCTCCAAATCCAGAGTCATCCACAAACGTTCGTGGAAACGTGGCAGTTGTCATTTTCAAAACTAGTTTGAATAGCAGTTTGGGCACTGGTTTTAAACTAACGTTTGACGCGTTTGGACCCAGTTTTGAAAATAAACCTGGAATTGATTTCGTATTCAATAATGAAACGGCATCCCCATTAGCGCTCCCAACACCCGAATATGCTGGAGAAAGTCACAATTATATTATTTTAACTGACGGAGCAAAGTTCATTCCTGAGGAATCTGTCTTTTCTCTAAGACTCACTGTTTCTGAAGATTTTTGGTGGCCTCAATATTGCCTTGACTACTTTTGGGTTTACAGCTTCCAGAAGGAAACAGTGAATAATGAAGGATTGTAAGTTTCTCCTTACGAGCTAAACTAATCTTATATATTCCCTATTTAAAAATTCAATTATGCGTTTTTAGGGTGTGTCAGGACGAGGGTGACGATACAGTGTTTGAAACAAAGGGTCTTTTTATCGTCCTCTTTCGCAGAAGTACAGAAAGGGATAATTCGACTGGAACATTGAGATGGGAAAAAGTTATTTCTAAATCGGAATCAAATGGTATCAATCTTCTTTTTTAAATTGTATGAGAGTAAATTTTGAAAACAGAAATAAAGTTCTTGAAAGTGTTTTTTGGGAATTTTATCTGGTACTGCTAATTCAATGATAAAGCATGATGAAGTTTCCAACAATGTTTTTATTGGCATCATGAAATCGTAATGAATAAAATGAATTCATTTTATCTATTTTTCCACAGCGTTGGTTAAATAAATATCTTGTCAATTCATGTCAATTTTAATCTGTTATTCCTACACAAGCAAGTTGTCAAGATAAATCATCACAAAATGAATGACATCACTGAATTATCGGTTGTGTGGCTGACTGAATCGATAAGCATATATATGGGTTGTGGAAATATATTATACTAGTAGGTTCTTACATGTTCAAATCGTATTTTTAAGTGGTTTTTAAACAGATTGGGAGTTGTAAATCGTATTTTTCTTATTTGTAAGCGTAGATAACCTCAACAATAACCTCCTATTTTTTCATCGCATAATTGTAACTCTTCTCACAGAAATACATATAATGTTTAGTCAGGGAATATTCTTTAAAGCTTTTTCCATGCAACCCCACGTTTTCAACAAATACCTGAAACAAATAATTTTTTTTTATAATTCCACGATTTGTGGACTACTGACAGAAAACCGGTTTAATTTCAACTAAATTATTTTACTAAATTATCTAAGACACCATCGTCACTTTAAAGATCGGTAATGATATTTTGTCTTAACAGGACTTAATTATTTCCGCCCTTTGCGTTTAAAAGGTTTTAACAAGCAACTAGTGAGTAGAGATTTGCAATATATTTATGGCAATATTTTTTTGGAATGCGCACAAAAAAAATTCCTGTACTGGTTGAGGATGTTTTTGACTGCATGCAGCAGGCGTCCGAACAATGGCAGCATTTTCAACGAATAAGCGAAATTTACATTAAATATCTATGTGGAAAAGACAAAGCAGCCTTACGCGTTTTAGCAACTAAATATAATGCAACATTGAATTTACTAACAGTCACTGCGGAAAATAGCAATACGTTTTTGCCACATGAATATTTCATGGGTCTTGAGGTTATTATGATAAGTGTCGGCTATGTGAATCCATCCAAACTGCCTTTTCATGTTATTAACCGATCGTATTTTGACAAATTTGCTACTTACAGCATTGGTTACTGTTCAAAAAGTAGGATGGAATATATAAACAATTTGAAACTTGGAGTGTGGTATGAACCATTTTCACGTGGAATTTGGGTCAGCGTGTTGTCAGTACTTGTTTTTACAGTCCTTTGCAATTTTAACTGCGACTTTAAATTGGATTTTGGAGAATTGTTGACCCTCTTTTCAAGCTACTTGGACATGGTGCTGAAGCGGAACCGCGTCTGATACTCGTGATTTGTTCTGTGGCATTCCTATTGTATGAGAACGGGTTGACAAGTATATTTACCGTCGAGCCACCAAAACAAGGATTTCAAACCACTAAGGAACTCATCAATCATCAGTATAAAATCTTTTTCGAAGCATGGGCACAACTAGTGGACGTTGATGATGCTTTTAGTAAATTCATTAGAGAATATGGTTTGTCGGTTGAAGAAATATTTGACGTAGTACAAAATAAAACAACTTATGTTGACATGCTGGCTTACGATTGCTAGAAAGATTTACGACTAGCTTCCTACTTTTCTACGACTGTTTCAGAAATTACTACGGCTCTTATTACTTCGAATCTACAAAGAAAATGTCCTAGCTCCGAGGTTCTTTGCTTGAAAGAAACAACGGACCCTGAACCGTCTTTCTGGATACTTAAAACTGAAACTGGCTACGTAGATCTTCGCAGTTTATCACAGCGTCAGGGTTGAGAGGCAAATGGGATCACTGGGCCCAGTGGCACAGCATGCTGTTTGATAGACTTTTTCCAAAACAGATTTTACCTAAATCGGATATGTACAAGATGGTATTCATTTTGTTGGTTTGGGCTTTTTTAATGCTAGTTTATTTTGTAGGTTTACTAGTGGAACTTTTATATAAAATATTTAGCCTCGCCTGTGTTTGTATTAAGACCAGAATGTTCTACAAGTGTCGTTGTATTTGCAACGGACCACGATAAATACGGGCATAAAAAGTTGGTGTACAAATAAACATACAAATATGTAAAACTGATAATTAGAACTAGGAATTACGAGCAAAGTATTGTATGCCGCAGTCAGGTTTATGATGATGAGGCAGCAAACTTTATGAGAGATTAAATGAGACACAAATAACGTACCCAGATGTTTTAACTGAATTTACTACATGCTACTACCAGATAAATACCACATGCCAACTTTAACCACTTCTGTGAGTAATTAGTAAGCACTTTAACCAAATTTTACCACTTTTTAATTAAGTTAACCACTTCATTTTTCAGATAAGATTGCTCGTCAAAACAAGTGACAGAAAGGATACATTAAAGTTTTGGAACATAATTCCCAGTTTAATTTTTTGCCAACAAAAATTGCACCGTTGTTACAGATTGCCTTCTTGTTAAGAAATGAAGCTCAATTAATAACTCGCTATGATCGCAATCAATTATGTAACTGTTCCTGAATTGAACGTCGACTCCGTGATTGCCTTATGAAAATAAAAATACGCGAGCACTAAGATTTTTATCGGTCGGGAGTGCGACTCTAAGTGTGAATACTTACATTCGTAGAACTCAATGCGATTGTTCCCTAATCAGAAATGAACGTTATGTGTAAAACTTATGAGAATCAAAGTACACGAAATAATATTGAGCTGAAAAGACAAAGATTCAAGGCACACAAGGAACGTAGTTAATTTATTGTGATGTTGACGCTATGAATCCCGGACAAGGAATAACAATTTCTTCCATCTCTCTTCATACACTTACATTCATTCACATTCATTTATGCATAAGGCATACCTTCATAAGTACATAAACAATCATGTTTTATGCTTTACCTGAAAGAAATGGAAAATGTAAGACAAGACAGAAATTTAAATATGGAATATTGATAAATATGTATATGAGTTGTTGCTCCAGTTCGGGTGGTCACGATGACCGTTGTCTACACATTATTAAAAAAAAGTGCAATTGACATATTTAAATGCAGGTAAAGTTACGAAAAGTGTAAAAGTTGGTATGTGGTAAAATACGATTATGAATTTGTGGTATTCTGAGTTTACAAGGGCACCGTTAAAGCAACTCTCCTTACGTCAAAGATACTTATCCTATTAGAGCATCCTGTGAAACCCTTTTTCATCATCGACAAAGATTATAACCTCATTACTTTTCCAATTAAAATACACAAAGGGTCACATTCCGCTTACATTTAGGCGAAGTCGATGAGTTCTGGGTCCCCACTCAATTCCTGGTAATGAAGCTCTTTGGTATGATTTGGCTACCATTTAACTCACAACTGTAAAATAGAATTTGTAACTAAAAACCGCTAGAATTTGCAACTCTAGAATTTCCCACTCTATTCTAAAACTAACAACTCAAATGAATTTAAACTGGTTCTCAATATACAAAGTTGCAGCTGGATGAATAAACTTTATTTATTAATTTTTAAGTTTATGCTTTCTGAGTATGCTAATGCAATTGGGTCGTCTATAATATTTTTCATGATGAGCATTCCGATTATTCATATAAAAGTGAGCGTAGGACTTCAACTACTTCCCAAACCCGTGTTTTTGGAGTGAAAATGCTCATGTACTACGAAACAGAGCATGTATTTAGAGTACTCATAGTACTCATCATGCACTTACTATGAGGCATGAATTTACACGAGTACACTGTTAGGTTCATGTGTACAGGAACCTTCACAGCAACAACACCTTCATTCTCTGTCAACGGAATCGAAATTGGCATTAGTAGCTGATTTAAAGCTACTTCATCTAAGTAGAAGTCAAGTGGAGTTTACTTCTGCTGCTGAACTTTTCATTAAAAAATGGAAAGAAGCTGTATAGGAGATTATTCAGTACTTTAACTCAGTGTATATTGTTGCGAATCCAGGATGGAACGAATGTGTCGCACCTGGATATCCTAGTAGCAACAATGGTTTGGAAGCAACGAACAGAGAATTGAAATCCGAAGATACCTTCCACGAGCGTGTCGGTTTTTGGTTTGCTTTTCCACACTTTGAAGAAAGTGTTAAATATGTGGTCTGAGAAAAGGGATCCAGCGGCAGTCAATTTTAAGGATTTTAGTGAAAAGCCAATGTATTATCTCAAACTTGAAACTGGTCCAAACAAATAGCTTAGGTCCGCTGAAAAATACATACGTATGTACGGTACAACAAGCTGGGAAAGTTTTGATGGATACAAACGTTTTATTACTCGACTGTGGAAAGTAGAACTAATTTGTGACAATTGGGAAAGATCAACATCGTGTTTTCAAAAACAATACACTTGTAATCATATTTTAGGCATAGCTATCAAAAAAGGCATGTATACCATTCGACCAGAAGCTAGAAATATTTCTATAGGGGAAATGCGAAAACTAGATAAACCGTCTAAAGCTACAAAAAGCACTGATCGTTCAATAAATAAAATATAAAGTATAGTATAAATGTGTTAATAGGTGAAGATTTGAATGGTTGAATACAAGTTTTAGAATATAAATATTTACCATATGAAGTTATAAAAATTCATGATGACATGACCAGTTTAATAGCATAGGTTTGAAAATCCAAAAAAGCGAATTCTATTTATTTGAGTTAATAATTCTATTATTCAGTTGTGCCATTATTATTGTGCCGTATGATTCAGATGCAGCATGGAACACTCATCCCATCTGTTTAGTTTTTTGGGTTTTATTGCATGAAAAGGGCAGCAGCCCTCACACAAATTACAAAAAATCGTGTGCAAGTGTGGTATGATAATAATAATAAATAACAATAGAAATAATGTAAATAAATGTGTTTGGTGGTTATAGACATGAACAAATATTTTGTTCGTTGACTTGTTCTTGATAATAATGTGTAGTTGTTTCTTTCCTGACTCTAAAAATACCATCATGTAAATCCTAATTGTCATTCACTTGAGAATATTTACCCTTTTCTACATAATTTATTCATTCCATTCTAGCTTGTTTGCTTATGACCAGTTGTTATTATTTGTCGAATTCCTTAATCTGATTTGCAACTTATGATAATCTGAAATGTCCTAAAAATATGAGTTCATGTTCATTCACCTTAATTCCTTTTCTCTCTATCCAGTTCATACAATATTTCATTGAATCTACAGGGTGTTTTTTTTAAGTGAACACATTTTGACGCCACCAAAAAGGGGTGCTTTCTTTTAGAAGGATCAAAAACCAATACACCATTCTCATCAGTAGAGTCTGTTCTTCATTTTCCACTGTTGTTTGTTTTATTTGGTGAAGCAATGCCTAGACAAATTTCACCGGAAGTGGAATCGTCCATTTTGGAGCTTTCCAGCAGTAACTGCGGTCCAAAAGCTGTACTTTCAACATTTTAAAAGCAAGGAATTCAGGTGTCGAGGGCCATAATCTACCATGCAATTCATTGCAAAGAAAAAAGAAGGGCTGCGCATGCTGTTGAAGCCACCACACCACCGAGGAATCGAGTCAAGGAAAAGCGCCAACCAGCCGTGATCAGGAAGGTCGACATTTTCACCAAGAAGGATAGTTCGTGAGATAGCTAAAAGGTGTCAAATTTCTCCCTATACAGTTCTTCGAATTATTCATAAAGATTTGGGGGAAAAAATTTCAAAAAAACTGCCGTTCATGCGCTGAAAGACAGTCATCGGGCAAACCGGAAGTCAAACTGTAAGAGCCTCTACGAAGAGCATCTGGTGGGTGGAAAGAGTGAGTTAGTCGTCACACTAGACGAGGCATGGTTTTTCCTTAATGACTGTAACGGGTCGAGAAAAATCTGCCATGCAAAGCAAAAATATGCGGTGGAGAACTTTGTGGTTGAGAAGAAAGAAAAGTTTCGTGACCAATTCATGGTGGTGGGTGCTTTGCGTGGGCGTGGGGTATTTCCATGGTTTAGGGTTCCACCAAACGTCAAAATTAATCTTCATTATTAGATTGAGCACGTTTTGAAATCCATAGTCGAGGTCCACATCCCAAAGCGTTATGGAGATGACGCCTACAAAGTATTTGTACACCACGACCCTCCCCCATCCCACACCGCTCGTTTGATTGCTGCTTACGCCAAGGAGGTCAAAGAAAATTTTTAAAAAACATCATTTCCAAGAAGAAAACACCTGTAAAAAGCCCAGACGCAAGTCCAATCTACTGATTTGACTTTGGATATTTAAAACAACGACTTTTCCAACGGAAAGCAAAAACATTGGATGGGCTCTGGAAAGTACGCACTGACGAATGGGGTAAAATAACCCCAGAAATGACCCAAAAAGTCAAAGATTCGTGCAAAAGAGGATGTGGTCTTATAAATATGAAGTCTGGCGATCACATTGACAGTTGTAAAATAATTCATAAGCGTAAATTGTAGAAATGGTGGCCAAATTAAAATGTGTTCACTTAAAAAACATCCTGTAATGTATAAAAAGAAGCTACCAATAAATGACCTGTGTCCACTTTGCTGCAAGTTTCACAAAAGATAAGATCGCGTATATCTGTGTTGCTTTGATTGCCTTTCGTGTGTCGCATCTTTGACACAGTGCACAAGCTAGTAGAGCATCATTTCATTCACAAGCTATTCTACCTAGCCACAAGTGCCATCCTTTCCATAAATTGCATTAGTTTCTTCTCTTTTATCATATCATGAAAATTCACAAGTCAGATTTCTGAATCCCTATTTTTTACTATTACATTTTTACTCTACAGTTCACTAACTTTCAAAAAAAATGTAACGAAGAAACATGGATAGCATCGTTGAGAGGGTTGTTTGCTATATATCACTTATATATGGAATTATAAATTTAGCGTTTAAATTATTTGTTATAAGTTATTATCAACAAATGCAACAACACGGCTGTTTTTAAAAAAATTTGGTTTCATCCACTCAAGAGCTCGCCGTGCCCATATAGCACAACCTATTCTAATACTGTGTTTCATTTCACAAACAAATACAATAATTGGTACCGATAACAATGACAAATAGAAAAAAAACAGTGCTCGTATGTTACCATACATGGAAACTGCACTGTAGCCCCCAACTTCATTCCTTGCATTCCATACTTCATCTCGATAGGTATCCACCCTGTGGATCCACTCCTTCCAAACATGTACCAACCCCGACTCCAGGATTCCGTGTACCCTCCGCAAAAACATGGTGGTAGGCCAAGGAATATTTCCAAAATACCAGTTGTCCGTCATTTGTCCATAAGAGTCCTTGCTTATCGTAAGCCGCTCTACCCATTCCGGTTTCAAATTGTTCAGACGCCGCTTAAGCTGATGTCGAGCTGGATCTAAGTTGTCTATAGTATTCACATACGCATCTCTTTCACATTTACCAACAATTCGAAGAAAGTACTCCGTGTTGTATGCTTCCCAATTTTTATAAACTGTAGTCATCCAATTGCTTGGCCTTTTCTCGATTTTAGATGCCATTGCTACCGCTTCTTCCGCTGTAAGATGGTCATTGTTGCTAAAAAATAACAGAGTAAATAACGTAACGTCCGGAACATTTCCTGTAATTGAATTAGCTTTATTCACTATCAATTTGCCAACAATGCCAATTTGTTTTAGCAAAGCTTCCGATATCCTCTCACGGTCTTTGAATGTGTTTGGTGAGTGGACCGTAAAATTTTTTAGGAAAAGTTCCCCAAATGTGTCAACCCGTTTGGTTGGCAACGGAGCTGTGAGCATGTTGATGTTATCGCCAAGATACGCATTCGTTATAACAACTCCAACCAGGATCCAGGTGCCGCCAATCCATCGACTTTTTTTGACAGCGGAACTTCCTTGACACAATAGGACATCCAAGGCAAAAGTTATGGTCTGGAGTGAATTTTCTACTCGTTTCCCAGTAACAAACTGGGAAAGTAAGAGAATGCAATAGAGAGCCATCCCACTTGCAAACGCACTCACTCCTAATGCCAGCCAGAGTCTCCCTTCAAATGCCGCCACCAAACCGGTTAAAGAAAGCCAGGCTTGCTCTGTTGTTGGTGCACAGGTTAGGAATTTGGCATTTGTCAACCTGCTCCGGTATCCAAGGGATTCTGTTTCCATTTTGTAGGACCTTACAGGAAACCAAAACGGAAAGCTGCGACTGAGATATGCCAGGGTTTCTTTTTCCGTTCCAAGTAAGGTGGAGTTTGGAGCTATCATTTCCAAAACAACTGATTCAATTATCTGCTCGTGTTCAATTCTTCCACGCCTGTTATTAACGTCCACTAAATCCTTCATGTAGAAACCGTTCATCTTCCCAAGATGCTTTGGAGATGGGGAAAGGAAAACTATGTTTCGCCAGCAGTAACTAGATTTACCCCGATGATACTCCAAATCAAACCATGTTTTTGGGGCTCTGACATTATAATCCATAGATGGGTACTCAGCAGTCGTTTCAATTCCTTTTTTGATGCAGGTAATGTAACTGTATTTACCAATGAGTTTTAGAAGTTTGCACCTGTTATAGACTCGTTTTAACCATTCTGCGTAGTTTTGACAACCCACTAACGCTTTGGCAGCTACTTTACTCATGCGCTCAGAATTTGAGTATTCCAGTTCAAAGACAAGTTTTGTAGGCTGAATAAAGTTATAGGTGTAAAAAACTTTGGCGCGAATGGCCCAGCGAGCATCAATTTTAAAAAGTTTTTCAAACATGTATTTACTTTTATCCCGGCGCTTCCTAGCATGCACAAAAAACAACCCGGATTTTGCCATGTTGTAGCCTAACCTCACGTTTGCAAACCTGTAGTCGAATATTGTGTCGAGAGATGTGCCTACAAGAAACGGTTTTCTGTCTTTTGAATAAGGAACTGTCCAGAACGTGCAGGAGACAGGATCAATATAAATTTGCACGATGCAGTTTAACTTTGGATGAGGTGGGCTTAGAAATCTGAAGTATTGTTGTTTTGGTTCAAGAATGTATCCTTTGTTGTCGCACAACATGTCTCCAACATCTTTCGCCTTGGCATCAATCCGCCCTTTTAATAGGCTGTACCTCGTTTTGGTGAGGATTATTGGGGTGTGTTGAAATGGTTCTAGGTCATAAGAGCCATCATCTGTGGATGAGTTTGGGTGGAAATTAAGGTGGTTTAAAACCACGTGAATAGAACAGATCTTAAATATGGCGAGTTGATCTTCCAACCTGAGAAGATTTTTGGGGAACGATGGTTTTGACGAAAACAATTTTTTTATTTGTAGTATTACAAGAAAAGAAATAATGTGGTTTCTGTGCAACTTCAGAAATGCCATTTTTATGTTTGTTTCTCAAATGAAATTAAATCAGGTAAGAAAATGTTTGTCTTAGTTACAGCTAGAAGTGAATGCAAAGTATTTTATGTTTGATAAGCGTAGGAACATAAGCGTTGGAAATACATTTGGTTTGAGAATACAGGCACAACACGCGAATTTCTTAACTTCATTACGACCAACCCTTTTTTACATATTAAATTAGACAAATTTTAATCAACTTTATCTTTAAGCCGAACATATTGCATCTTGGGCGTGGTTGAAATCATGTATTTTATGAAGTACTAAATACATTACACCACATTTTTATTTAAAAAATCATCGCTAGAAAACATTTGTTTTGTCCTGAATGGGTTTTTACGTTATACTGTAGGTTTGGGTTTTATTAAAAAATAGCACGGGTTTTTATCAAAATTGTTTTCCAACCCAATAAAACCCAAAAAGGAGTATCTTGACTTTTAGGCCCTAACGCTTTAATGAAATCCACTAACTAATTTTAGATAACATAAATATTCAATATCGGCCGTGTCGCGATTTGTTAACGATTGTATGCTAACATTCTGCTTGTGTGAGATAAGGTTTATATTAATATGGAATGGTTGCTGGATAAAACTGTTATAACATATGGATATAATTATAGTCAAGCTATAAATTTATTGTTTACCATATATCGTAGTAGACGCCGTATTTCAAAGTCTAAAATTTTTTTTTAAACTTTTAGAAAGCGAGACGATATTGTTTTACAATTTGATGCTAATCTCTGTTAAACGGTACAGATGTTTCATCGGTCACATTTCTAATTTTAATCAGGTGCTGATTTATATTTTTGGTTGGTGCATTATATTTGACAAAAAAATGTTCGGGATAACGCTGTTTTCTTGTATTTGCGGGTATATTGCATGTTAACATTTTATGGACCGATGATTTCAGTCTAAAAAAGACTGAAGCCAAGCAGATGTAGGCACGACTCATTTCGTTCGAATTGGCTATCAGCACGTGTCTCTTTTGTATAACTAAACCACAGAGGTTGAAAAGATTATTATGATTATTATTAAGATTGTTAGGGATATGTACATTTATGTAGATGGTTGTGTAGTACCTGATGAGATGAATGATTTGATGTAACGTAAAGTGC
>JAQGAP010000374.1:0-38487 GCA_034697805.1 Orchesella bifasciata | reverse complement strand
TCACAGAATGGAAAAGTTTTGCATCTGCCCGATTTGCACTGGGGTTCCAGAACAGGAAATATTTCAGTGCTCCGCTGGACATGTTATTTGCCATTCTTGTATTTCAAAAGTAAAAGGAAGACGTTGTCCGCAATGCAGAGTTCCATTCGGAACTCCAAAAATTAGGAACCGAGCATTGGAGGAAATACTGGACAGCCAGTATTTCGAATGCCAATTCAAGGACAATGGTTGTACCCATTTATTGGATCGGGAGAAGTTGACAGACCATGCCAATTCTTGTACCTACAAGTAAGTTTCAACTTATTCCAGGTTGTGTAATGAAAAGATAAATCATATTTACAATGAAACAAACTGTAATTCAACTGTTTACTAAATATTACAGTCCAGTCACAGTTCCATTATATCAACAAATGGAATTCCAGGACTGTAGACGCAAGTCAAAAGCTGAGGTCCTTTACTATTTCAGCAGTGTGCTTAAACTCAAGGCTCGAACACATCCTGACTTGTCTGTAACGATTCCGGGACAAACTTTGTTGATTGCGTTGAGTCAAAAACGGGAACTTGATACGTTGGCATTTATTGGTATTGGTGGAATTATTAGCTCTAATCCTACGGATACTAGTCCTTTGTTTTTGATCTGGGTGAAAATGAACCATCAAATTAGATGCTGGTCGTTTGGTTGTATCAACATTTGGGAATCAGGGTCTCACCCCACTCTAAAATACAGTGCCAATATAACCTTCAACAGGGATTTATCCCGAAATCCTACTCAAGGAGAATCCAGCAGTGGCACTCCAAAAATAAACCATGTAAGTTGCAAGCGTTGTTAGCATTTATTTCATTGAAAATAGTTTACACATTTAATTGTTTACAGCCTTTCCCATTTGGAGGAACAATGAGTGTGTTTGGAATCGAGGAGGTCGACAATCTTTTTGACGCAAGTCCTATCAATGTTCCACATACAATACTGGAGAAAAACAAATTTGGTTCCAGTATTTCGGACATCCTACAGGTCAACATTACCGCATCAACTTAGGAGCACTTCTGAATTTTGAAAAGAAGCAAACCCAACCAGCAGCCCTTTAACTTCTGCATAATCACTCATCATGATCATCACTACCAATTTGAAGGGAAGTTATCACTTTTCACTCGCTTAAATATGTACACCTTCTTAATAAATGAATAATTGCAGGAATGTCAGTTTGTAGATTACATATACAGGCAAAGTTATAAAAATTGTTGGTAATTAAGAAATAATACGGTTTTATCCAAGATAAAAAATTCATTTGTGTTTTTCTGTTGAAGCAAGACGGATTTGGTTTCAGTAGTTTGGACATTGCAGATAAATATATCACAGGTATCCATGTCGCTTACCTAGCCTTTCAGAAATTTATCATGATAGAAGCTCATCTGGCGATTTACTTCAACATGATCATTAGCTTTACCATTGGAACTATTTTCAAAGTATTTAAAGTAAACTCATTCCGGTATCAATATAATCTTGTGTGGTTTAACAAGTAATTAGGGAGTATAATTGATATCTTTTGTTGACATTTGCTCGTTGTCCCAAGTCCTATGGAATAATCTCTGATGCCAAAAAAGTAAAAGTATATTTTTAGTTCGCTTCTCATGAGCTGAAACTATATTTGCTCTGATTCTAACAGATGTAAGCTAAAAAATTTAGTTTTCTCTGCAACGGGAGGAAAAAAATTCTCAACTAACTTGAATGGTTTGCAGCTAATATTTTGATGCTTGTTGCCATAACACGTGTTTCCTATTCACGTAACTACATTGCAAATCTGAAAATGGAAAAATTTCGCCACCGTACCATCCGCATTATTAGCAAGAACTTGCATGTTTTCATCTCAAGGGAGTTCATGAGCCGTAAAAGAAAAGTCAGAGCTTAAATTGTTTGATTAGTTTGGCTTGACAGCTCACACGCAGCTAGGAACACCATCAGTCCGTCTGTACAGACAGTGAGTTCAAACGGGGCTTGAGTTGAGCAAGAGCACAACTTGTCATTCACTATTGCCAGCTCATTACAAAGCACGTCATCATATTTCATATGCTCACCATGTATCGCACCTTGCAATAGCTTACTACCTATGCGAGAATTACAATTGAAGTCTTTTGGTTGAACAGAATACAGTAGGAGGATACGGATAAAAAGTGTAAACATTTGCTTGACATATTTGCTGAGTAAATACCATTGTCGCCTCCTAAAATAATTTTGAGTTGAAATTTCGAAAACCTTTTTTGAAAACGAATTTCTTTCTCTTCCAAACACCAAGTGAGTCATCTTTTTAACTATAATATTTGAGTTATTCAGTTCTATGAATCAACCTTCGTAAAAAATATGAAAAAAATAATGAATAGTTCGGAACTGGATTTTACGTGGTTATTTCTAAAATCAAGTTAAATTTTACAAATTGACTAAAAAATCATTTTAACTTACAGAATGAAAAAATTTCGACGATTGCCCAATCTGTCTGGAGGTTCCAGCATCTAAAATATTTCAGTGTTCTGCCAGCCATGTGATTTGCCATTCCTGTATTTTCAAAGTGAACCGAGGACTCTGTCCAACATGCAGGATTGCATTTGGAACTCCAAATATAAAAAATCGAGCATTGGAGGAAATACTGGACGCCCAAAATTTTGAATGCAAGTTCAAAGACAACGGTTATTCCTGTATATGCAAACGAGAGGAGTTGACAACTCGTGGAAATTTATGTTCCCACCAGTGAGCTGATTTTGATTATGAAATTAATTCAATTATTTTAATATTGAATTTATCTGATGAATTCATATTTTTATCAGATATTTCAGTCCTCCGGACACAGTTCCATTGTGTCAGCTATTGGGACTTGAGGTTATTTTGCATTTCGACGGGGTGCATAATATTGCGCCTAGAATCAATCCTAGGGTGTCGTTAACTCTTCCAGAGGAATATTTTTTTAATGTGTTAAGTCGCAAAAGGAAACTTGATACTTCGAAGACGCCACGGGTTCAATTTGGTGTCATAGTTATTTCAGATGAAGTAGATCCCGTGTTTATGGTCCATGGAAAATTGAACCACCGGATTGGATGCTGGTCTTTTGAGTGTATCAAAATTTGGGACTCAGGTTCTCATCCCACAGCAAAATACAATGCCAATTTTACCTTCCTCAGGGGTCAATCTTCAAATCCTACTCAAGGACAATCCAGCTCAAGTACTTCGAGAATTAATGGAAATCATGTGGGTTAAGAGTAATAAATCGTAGTATCTCTTGTATTTGTTGCATTGAAAATAGTTTATAACTTATATTTTTGCTACAGCCATTCCCATTTGGAGGGACTTTGACTAAGTACAACATCAAGGAGGCACATCATCGTATTGACACAAGTCGAATCAACATTCCGCAATCAATACTGGACAAAAACGAATTTGGTTCCAATAATTTGGACACTGTGCAGATCTACATTACCACGGCATCTGTATCAGCATAGGAGCTCTGAGATACAATATACGTATACAATGATATAATTTGTTGTGCCCTATCATTTAGGGGAGAGTTGTAGCCTTAAAATAAGATCAAATTACTGATGCATTCTCATATAATGCATACAAAATAAAACGTATATAAAGGTGTCTGATAGTGAAAGAATGCAGTTTTTTCTAAAAATAAGTAATTCAGATGCAATAAAAAGGCATTTTCAGTACGCAAAGAAACGTTAATGTAGCGTGTTATGCGTCGAACATCTGGTATATTGAGCACATGGGTTTTTAATGATAAAACTTGCATTCATACATGGGGTTGAGCTTGTTGCAGAAGGGTTTAATAGAACAAGATCATGATCATCGCAAAAACACCGGTAAATCATTCACCGCATAGTAGACTCAGGAAGGGGCTTGCTCAACCATACATATATACATACAAGGCGTAAAGCCTGGACTGAAATCTACTTGCTGAGGCACCCACGAGAACTGTCTCAACTGGCACACTTCAGCAAGTGAATTGACTTGAGCATAAGCACAGCTTGCTACCACATTAAACAAGTAATATCAATATACATCGTTAGTTGTGCTTTTTGAAATATTACATTATGTCCCGAGTATTATGGATAAACCTCATATGCGCCAATAAAAGTAAGGAGTAAATATAATTGGCTTTAGTAGACGATTAAATTATATGACATGCAGGTGCAGGTGTAGCTAAATACTTGCATTTGGTAGAAAATAAGTAATATCACTGTTTTACTCTCCGACAAGTTTGTGTATAGTATTCCATAAGTCGAGCTCCGACCGCAGTTGACCTCCTATGCCGTATTACAGGGCCCTGAGCCCGACCAATGGCATTGGATATGTGAAGGGGATTATAAAAGGTAAAGATATGTTGTGCTAACGCAATTTGAAATAAGGGATTTAATAAGAGCCCAACCTGTTGCGTATCATATATGTATTGTGTATCTATGAGGGCCTACCTTGCAACCAGACAAACGACTAGACATCATCACACATCAATCAGGAGCACGCTGGTGTCGTTGCAGGTTTATAATATAATATGAAAGTGTACTAAAAGTCAAGGGAACAGAACAAGAACACCGTTCAATAACCTCCTTGTCTCGTTCCCATCTACATTGGATGCGGAGTTTTATAAACCTAGACTGTAGTCTCCATGCTGTGGCACCGGCCAAAACTTTGTTGTTTTTCTGTACTGCTACACTCGAGCAACTGGTCTGAGTTGAGTTGAGCATAAACACAACTTGCTTCACTACAAAACAAGCAGTATCAACTTCGAAAGAAATTATCATAAAACGTAAGCAACTTTGCTGGACAACTTGCAAACGGAGTGAATATAATTTTTTTGAGTAAGGTAATTGCATAAAACCTGTTCGTGTAATTTCCTATTAAGTGCGTTAACTTTAGTTACAAGTCTCCTTGAATTATTCATGCTTCCTGAAATAAATAAATAAATAAAACCATCATAATAATATTTAAATATTCTTTTTACTCACAGAATGGAAAACAATCGCACTTGTCCAATTTGCAAAGAGGTTCCAGAAGCAGAAATATTTCAGTGTTCCACAGGCCACGTTATTTGCCAATCTTGTATTTCAAAAGTAGTAGGAAGACGCTGTCCGCAATGCATGGTTTCATTCGGAACCCAAAAAATACGAAATCGTGCATTAGAAGAAATTCTGGACGCCCAAAATTTTGAATGCAAGTTCAAGGACAACGGTTGTTCCCAATTATGCAAACGAGGGGAGTTGACAAGTCATGAAAATTCCTGTTCCCACAAGTGAGCTGATTGAATTTATGAAGTCAATTAAATTATTTTAATACTGAATTTATCTGCTGATTTCATGTTTTTATCGGATATTTCAGTCCGGACACAGTTCCATTGTGTCAGCTAATGGGAATACAAGATTGTGAATTCCGACTTGGTTGCAAGTCAAAAGCTGAAGTTATTAAGCATTTCGGCCGGAAGCATATTATTGGGACTACAATCACTTCTAGTTTGTCACTATCCTTTCCAAGCCAACAGTTGTTGACTCTGTTAAGTCGCAAACGGAAATTTTGTAGTTCGACGATGCCAAAGGTTGACTTTGGTGCCATAGTTAGCTCAGATGAGTTAGATACAGGACATCCCTTGTTTATGGTTCACGGGAAAATGAACAAGCGGAAGCGGAGCTGGTCTTTTGGATGTATAAAAATTTGGGACTCGGGTTCCCACGCTACTGCAAAATACAATGCCAATTTTAATTTCGTCAGGGATGACTCTCCAAATCCTACTCAAGGGCAATCCAGCACTAGCACTTCGACAATGACTGGAAATCATGTGAGTTGCTGGCAATAAACAGTAGTATACCATGTATTTGTTCCATTAAAAAATTTTATAATATATTTTACAGCCTTTCCCATTTGGAGGGACTTTGACTGTATACAATCTCAAGGATGCACATCATCTTATCAAAGAAAGTCCCATCAACATTCCACATTCAATACTAGAGAAAAACAAGTTTGGTTCTACTAGTTTAGATACACTGCAGGTCAACATTACCCAGGCATCTGTATCATCTTAGGATCACTACTTGATTTCGGAAAGAAGCAAATTCAAACATTAGGCCCTTTACCTTATCCATATAAATTAATCATGATCATTGTAAACTTCAGATTTGAGAAGTTATCACAAGATTCTTCTTTTCCACGCGCTTGAATTTACACATTCGAATCAAATGAATGTTGTAAGACTGACAATTTTTAATTCCAAAAGTTAATTACAGTTTCGGTTCCATGCATGCATTGCTGGAAGGTCAGTTTGTAGATTAAATTTTCACTCAAACATTATAATAATTATTCGTAATTATGAAATACAACTTTGTTAACTGAGATAACAAATTAGGTTGTGTAAAGATAGCATTAATCAGTTTGTAAGCCGACTATTTCTAATTGTTTACCAAGTTATAACTTTTTTATAAGAGTCTCATAGATCAATGGCGGATTATTAATTCACAAATAGTTTCTGGAGCATATCAAAATTTTGTAAGGTGAGTAGATAAGTAAAAGTATTTTATATATGTCAAGACGGTAATTTGCCCAACGTGTTACAATTATATCTCAACTTAATTAAGTGAATGCCGTTCAATTAACAAATTTCGGAAGCTAACGTAATTTTAAGAATTGTTACATTATCAAATACACAACAGTAAAAACGAATGTGACCTTACATCAATTACCATCGCGTTACTATAATAATATTTATAATGTGTGAAGAACTGAGGCTAATGGTAACCTAAGTAAATACAAAAATTGCATGCTCCACCGTTTTTTCGTTCCAAACTGTTCGGTAATTTATGTGTTGTATATCTAATGTGGATAATTGATATTAAAATTTTATAAAGCAGATAGGCTATTAATTATCCTGCAAATAAATTTGCTGGTTTGAATTTGTATCAACTGTTTTTGTAACGTAATAAGAAATTTGAACTGAAATAAATACAGCAAATTAAAAAAATACACAAAAATGAGTATCATTAACTACTGTTGATAATTACTTTTAATTTTTATATGTGCATATATTTAAAACTGTTATGCTTTAGTATAATAAATTTGAAGTACATGGAAATGGACTTCTGAGAACTTGTTGGAAAGCATGTATTTATTGATGGACCTATCATTATTAAACAAATAAGATGGTCTAGCAAACATGATATTAATACAAAAAATTGTACGAAATTAAATTCGAAAGACTATAAGTTAGTACAAATAGTAATGGAGACTCCAGAAGTTTGCTAATTGGTGACGCACATAAAATTTAACAGAATGAAGTTTACTTCTTTAATTTTTAATTCAATAATAATACAAAACATTTTCAGTCAGCAAGGAATAGATAAAGTAGCGTGTTTCTGGATTGAACATCTGGTACATTGCGCACATGGTTTCCTTTGATAAAAATTACATTCAAACATGTGTTTAAGCTTGTTGCAGAAGGTTTTAAAAGCACAAGCTCATGATCATTGTAATAACACAGGTGAATCATTCACCGCATAGTAGATTCAGTAAGGTAGCTGCTCAACATCATGTCATTCAGGTGTAATGCATATAGCGTAAAGCATGAACCTGGACTAGGATCAAAATGATGATGCTGATGCAACAAAGAGAACTGTCTGTAAATACTAGTATACTCCAACATGTGGTTTGCCTTGAGATGAGCAAGAACTTGCTGCAACACAAAACAAGTAATATAAATATACACAATCATGCATCCCGTCCTTTCGCTCCATAATTTGTACATAAAAGTTGCGTAATATAGCTAGAATATTGAAACTTCAGTGAAATAATATCATGCATTTTCTTTCCCAGCACAGGTTGTACCCCTCTTGTTGGCGTACGGTGTAGTTTGTTGAGAAAGCCCAACAAGTGGTTAGAGAGCAAAATTGATTTTCCTTTGTTGGAATATTGCTGTTTGCCCTGGGTATCATGGATAACTTCATATGTGCGAAGAAAAATAAGGAAAGAGTATATTTGTTTGTAGTAACCGTAAATATGTAAATATAATATTCTATATGAACTATTGCTCTTCGCCCCAAGTATTATGTACAAACCTTATACGTGTAGTATTGCGTAAGTACCGTGCTTCTTGGAGTCCCTACAGCCTTCCGTGTTCAGAACCTAGGGTAGTTTTCGTACATCATTACTCTCAAGGATGTTTCGGAGCATACAGCATAATAAACACATTGCAGAACAGTCTTTTGACTTGAATAATACACAGTAAAAGTGTAATGTGAATTGCACCTAGATTGAATATATGTAAGTGTACACATCCAACCCAATTCGATCCCCACTTGTTCGTTTCAAAACCCTCAGCCTGGCCTACAGCTTTGGATATTTGAAGGGATGTAATAAGAGCCGAACTTTATGCGTTTCATATATGTATAGTGTATTGTGCAACCAGACATCAAAGCAGGAACATGCTGGTGTCGTTGCATGTACATAATAAAATAAGTGTTCCAAAAGTAAGGGGACAAAACCAGAACTCCGTGAACAGACCGTTTTCGTTTCGTTTCCATCTACATTGGAAGCAACCCTAAGGAGAAGGATGATGAAAGTTATATCTTATTCTACTCTATCCGACCGTCGGACATTTTTGAGAAGTGAGTTTATGTAAGCGTACCAGACGATTTACGCGGGTTTTTAATGCATGATAATTCTCTTGCAATGACACAAACTAAAAGATTATTAAGGTATTTAATTCTTATTAGATTTTTAAAAATTTGACTATCAAAGTCTTAAGCATCATGGATAATAGTCGCAACTGCCAAATTTGCAATGAAGTTCCGGAGAAAGAAATTTACCAGTGTTCAGCAGAACATGCTATGTGCCACTTGTGCCTTCCCAAAATACCAAAAAATGAATGCCCAGTATGCAAAATTTCCCTTGGAGCAACAAAGATTCGCAACGCATTTATGGAGCAGCAATTGGATGGACAGGAGTTTGCGTGCAAATTTCAGGAAAAGGGATGCCCATACATTTGTAAGCGTGGAGAAATCACAAGCCATGGAAAGTACTGCTCTTACAAGTGAGTCAATTAGCTTTACAATGATAAAACTATTTATAAGTTTATAATGTATTTATTAATGTATAATTTTTTTTAAACTCGTACAGCCTAGACGGCATTACCTTGTGCCAACAAATAGGATATGATAACTGCGACTTCATATGTGCATTAGCAACCAGATCGCAAGTCATTCAACATTTTACGGCAGAGCATAAGCTACAGTTTGCATTCTTTTCAACGATTGACACAGGTTTTCCTGCGGAATTATTAATGGAATTAGGGAACAGGAAGAGGAAACTTGAATAAAATTCCATGAACTATTTGATTAGTGGTTTTACGGGAACAGGTCCTTTGATTTTAGTATATTGCATCGCAAACCGGCCAGCACGCTTTTTAAAATTTGGTGCTGTAAAAGTTTGGGAAGACTCAGATTCAAAACAAGAATTTTTCTATGCTGCGAAGTTTTCACTTCAAAAAAGCACCCAGACTCATCAATTTACGATTTACGAGTCAGTAGCAGCCTTGAGGGAATGTATGCAACGGTAAGTTGTAAATGTGAACTGAATTAAACTACACATTGTCAAACATTTGGAATCCAAGGAAATACAACAACTGTGTTTTTGTAGATCCATCCCATCAGTTGGACAACAGTAGTGTGGAATCGTGACGAGTTACATCGGGCGTTTGATGACAGTCCTATTTGCTTTTCGATTTCACACCTGAAAAGGATCGGGTTTGGTTCCATTCGCACTCACTGTCCAACCTCTGAGGACAGTGTGCGATTTTGGGTTCAAAAGGCAATTATCAACTCATCAAGCACACAACAAAATATGTCGTCAATTGAGCCGGGGACATCCAATGGACCTTCGACATCGACATAAACCTCCAACCAACTCCCATGAGTTTTCAGATCTACGTTCAGCATGAAGGAGAGACATTTTCCAACTTAATCTCAGTGTTATTTTTATTCTGCAATCACCATAAAACTAATTTATAGTCTTGTTATCAATCTATAAGTAACTTGTAAGAATAAAACACTAAGGCGAGCTTGGATCCATCAACATAAATGTTCCACAGGAGTTTCTTCACTTCGCAGACATTATTAATGATTTTATGTTATAATATTTTGTATAATGGATATTATGTATACAATATGAAGATATTGTAATATTACGATGATGCATGTTAAAAATTTCTTTACTAAATATTCCAATCTTCTAGACTAGCTACATTTTTTGTGTTATTCAGCTCTGTTTACGTCACAGTGATTTATATACAAACTTTTGATTTAATTTAAAAGATAAGCTAGATTCGTTATATACTGGCACGATAACATAAGTATAGAATAGATCTCCACTTGTTTACAAATACAAAAGCTAATTCTGATAATCTCTATTTAATTTGAATATGACGTTGCAAGCACATCATTCAGCGATAATAACCAATACATTTTATCTTTCAGCAGCAAAATGTGGTGTGTGGAGACACGCATTTGCATTTTAATGTATCTTGCAAAACAAATGTATGCGAATTAAATGTAAATAAAAGCGTCTAAAAGTTAACAGAATGCAATTTTTTCTTCAAACTTTTAATTCAATTGCAGTACAAACCTTTTTCAGTCAGCATAGAATCGACAGAGTAGCATGTTTATGCATTGAACATCTGGTATAGTGAGCACATGGTTTTCAATTATAAAACTTACATTCAATCACGTGGTTGAGGGATAAAAAGCACAAGATCATGATCATCGAAAGAACACAGGTAAATACTACACAGTAGATTCGGAAAGGGGCTTGCTCAACCATACATGTATTCATTCATATCATTCTGGTGTTTACATGACGTAAAGCTTGAACCTTGAATGAAATCTACATGCTGATGCTGAAGCACCGAAGAGAATTGTCTGTACTAGTACACCCCACTCCAAGATGAGGTTGACCGTGGACGAGCATAAGCAAAACTTCTCATTCACAACTTGCTGCAACTAAAAATAAGTAATACCAATGTACATAACCATGCATTTCATCCCTTTGCTGTGGAATTTACTATGTATATCGTAACAAGCGATGTTTCAGTGCGATTTTTTTGGATGACTTGGAAGAGAACATATATTGAGAAAGCATTATAAAACGTAAACGTGAAGGTCGTTTCTTCCCATGGCATGAAAATTAGTTATGATTCTGCTGCATTATTTATTTATAAGTCGTTTGCGCTGTAATAGTCGTTAAAATTTCTGTGAAATATTTAAAACTCAGCAAGATTCCGAAGCCGTGTCAATAAAATTGTGTCTATGGGACGAATAGTAGTATTATAACGAAATTCTTCAAGGTACTCTCCTTCCACTAAAACCTTTCATCAAAAATGAAACCAAAAAGACATGAGGTAATCGCACTTCTATAATCATCCCAACTCATTCAAAATATTTGCGTTCCTTCTTTGTTATGGATATATGTAAAGTTCAGTGTAATAAAAAAGGACGTACAAAGTCATGAATGCAGAAGCAACTAATCTTCTTTTGACTTCCGGTACAAGTATTTTGTTTCATTCTTCATGTATTGTTATGCGTGCTCTTTTACTCAGCCTAATAAAGCAATGCAGGATTCCAGGATGGAACAAATTTTCTTGATGTCAACAAAATCGACATTGAGACGTCAGCAACGGCATGTCTTAATGAATGAATGTAACATAACGGATGTTGTATGACAATGAATCATATACATATTAAGCGAATATTATATCCAGATAGAAGTTCTTGTAATGCTTAGTGAATAAAGAAATGAAAGTAAGTGTTTTCATCTCCCTCCAAAAAGTGTAAAGCCCCGGCGTAGGTATAAATAACATCAAATAACATCAGTTCTGCAAAAAATCTCAATAATTTTTAATTCATAAAATACACCGAGTTTATAGCAGATAACATCATTAAACAAAAACGTACTGAAAACAGTATTGAACAATTTGGTCAGTCTTAGAAATAAAAGCGTTATAGTTAATTTATTCAGATTATTTTATTCACAGAATGGAAAAGTTTCGCATCTGCCCGATTTGCACTTGGGTTCCAGAACAGGAAATATTTCAGTGCTCCGCTGGACATGTTATTTGTCATTCTTGTATTTCAAAAATAAAAGGAAGACGCTGTCCGCAATGCAGAGTTCCATTCGGAACTCCAAAAATTAGGAACCGAGCATTGGAGGAAATACTGGACAGCCAGTATTTCGAATGCCAATTCAAGGACAATGGTTGTACCCATTTATTGGATCGGGAGAAGTTGACAGACCATGCCAATTCTTGTACCTACAAGTAAGTTTCAACTTATTCCAGGTTGTGTAATGAAAAGATAAATCATATTTACAATGAAACAAACTGTAATTCAACTGTTTACTAAATATTACAGTCCAGTCACAGTTCCATTATATCAACAAATGGAATTCCAGGACTGTAGACGCAAGTCAAAAGCTGAGGTCCTTTACTATTTCAGCAGTGTGCTTAAACTCAAGGCTCGAACACATCCTGACTTGTCTGTAACGATTCCGGGACAAACTTTGTTGATTGCGTTGAGTCAAAAACGGGAACTTGATACGTTGGCATTTATTGGTATTGGTGGAATTATTAGCTCTAATCCTACGGATACTAGTCCTTTGTTTTTGATCTGGGTGAAAATGAACCATCAAATTAGATGCTGGTCGTTTGGTTGTATCAACATTTGGGAATCAGGGTCTCACCCCACTCTAAAATACAGTGCCAATATAACCTTCAACAGGGATTTATCCCGAAATCCTACTCAAGGAGAATCCAGCAGTGGCACTCCAAAAATAAACCATGTAAGTTGCAAGCGTTGTTAGCATTTATTTCATTGAAAATAGTTTACACATTTAATTGTTTACAGCCTTTCCCATTTGGAGGAACAATGAGTGTGTTTGGAATCGAGGAGGTCGACAATCTTTTTGACGCAAGTCCTATCAATGTTCCACATACAATACTGGAGAAAAACAAATTTGGTTCCAGTATTTCGGACATCCTACAGGTCAACATTACCGCATCAACTTAGGAGCACTTCTGAATTTTGAAAAGAAGCAAACCCAACCAGCAGCCCTTTAACTTCTGCATAATCACTCATCATGATCATCACTACCAATTTGAAGGGAAGTTATCACTTTTCACTCGCTTAAATATGTACACCTTCTTAATAAATGAATAATTGCAGGAATGTCAGTTTGTAGATTACATATACAGGCAAAGTTATAAAAATTGTTGGTAATTAAGAAATAATACGGTTTTATCCAAGATAAAAAATTCATTTGTGTTTTTCTGTTGAAGCAAGACGGATTTGGTTTCAGTAGTTTGGACATTGCAGATAAATATATCACAGGTATCCATGTCGCTTACCTAGCCTTTCAGAAATTTATCATGATAGAAGCTCATCTGGCGATTTACTTCAACATGATCATTAGCTTTACCATTGGAACTATTTTCAAAGTATTTAAAGTAAACTCATTCCGGTATCAATATAATCTTGTGTGGTTTAACAAGTAATTAGGGAGTATAATTGATATCTTTTGTTGACATTTGCTCGTTGTCCCAAGTCCTATGGAATAATCTCTGATGCCAAAAAAGTAAAAGTATATTTTTAGTTCGCTTCTCATGAGCTGAAACTATATTTGCTCTGATTCTAACAGATGTAAGCTAAAAAATTTAGTTTTCTCTGCAACGGGAGGAAAAAAATTCTCAACTAACTTGAATGGTTTGCAGCTAATATTTTGATGCTTGTTGCCATAACACGTGTTTCCTATTCACGTAACTACATTGCAAATCTGAAAATGGAAAAATTTCGCCACCGTACCATCCGCATTATTAGCAAGAACTTGCATGTTTTCATCTCAAGGGAGTTCATGAGCCGTAAAAGAAAAGTCAGAGCTTAAATTGTTTGATTAGTTTGGCTTGACAGCTCACACGCAGCTAGGAACACCATCAGTCCGTCTGTACAGACAGTGAGTTCAAACGGGGCTTGAGTTGAGCAAGAGCACAACTTGTCATTCACTATTGCCAGCTCATTACAAAGCACGTCATCATATTTCATATGCTCACCATGTATCGCACCTTGCAATAGCTTACTACCTATGCGAGAATTACAATTGAAGTCTTTTGGTTGAACAGAATACAGTAGGAGGATACGGATAAAAAGTGTAAACATTTGCTTGACATATTTGCTGAGTAAATACCATTGTCGCCTCCTAAAATAATTTTGAGTTGAAATTTCGAAAACCTTTTTTGAAAACGAATTTCTTTCTCTTCCAAACACCAAGTGAGTCATCTTTTTAACTATAATATTTGAGTTATTCAGTTCTATGAATCAACCTTCGTAAAAAATATGAAAAAAATAATGAATAGTTCGGAACTGGATTTTACGTGGTTATTTCTAAAATCAAGTTAAATTTTACAAATTGACTAAAAAATCATTTTAACTTACAGAATGAAAAAATTTCGACGATTGCCCAATCTGTCTGGAGGTTCCAGCATCTAAAATATTTCAGTGTTCTGCCAGCCATGTGATTTGCCATTCCTGTATTTTCAAAGTGAACCGAGGACTCTGTCCAACATGCAGGATTGCATTTGGAACTCCAAATATAAAAAATCGAGCATTGGAGGAAATACTGGACGCCCAAAATTTTGAATGCAAGTTCAAAGACAACGGTTATTCCTGTATATGCAAACGAGAGGAGTTGACAACTCGTGGAAATTTATGTTCCCACCAGTGAGCTGATTTTGATTATGAAATTAATTCAATTATTTTAATATTGAATTTATCTGATGAATTCATATTTTTATCAGATATTTCAGTCCTCCGGACACAGTTCCATTGTGTCAGCTATTGGGACTTGAGGTTATTTTGCATTTCGACGGGGTGCATAATATTGCGCCTAGAATCAATCCTAGGGTGTCGTTAACTCTTCCAGAGGAATATTTTTTTAATGTGTTAAGTCGCAAAAGGAAACTTGATACTTCGAAGACGCCACGGGTTCAATTTGGTGTCATAGTTATTTCAGATGAAGTAGATCCCGTGTTTATGGTCCATGGAAAATTGAACCACCGGATTGGATGCTGGTCTTTTGAGTGTATCAAAATTTGGGACTCAGGTTCTCATCCCACAGCAAAATACAATGCCAATTTTACCTTCCTCAGGGGTCAATCTTCAAATCCTACTCAAGGACAATCCAGCTCAAGTACTTCGAGAATTAATGGAAATCATGTGGGTTAAGAGTAATAAATCGTAGTATCTCTTGTATTTGTTGCATTGAAAATAGTTTATAACTTATATTTTTGCTACAGCCATTCCCATTTGGAGGGACTTTGACTAAGTACAACATCAAGGAGGCACATCATCGTATTGACACAAGTCGAATCAACATTCCGCAATCAATACTGGACAAAAACGAATTTGGTTCCAATAATTTGGACACTGTGCAGATCTACATTACCACGGCATCTGTATCAGCATAGGAGCTCTGAGATACAATATACGTATACAATGATATAATTTGTTGTGCCCTATCATTTAGGGGAGAGTTGTAGCCTTAAAATAAGATCAAATTACTGATGCATTCTCATATAATGCATACAAAATAAAACGTATATAAAGGTGTCTGATAGTGAAAGAATGCAGTTTTTTCTAAAAATAAGTAATTCAGATGCAATAAAAAGGCATTTTCAGTACGCAAAGAAACGTTAATGTAGCGTGTTATGCGTCGAACATCTGGTATATTGAGCACATGGGTTTTTAATGATAAAACTTGCATTCATACATGGGGTTGAGCTTGTTGCAGAAGGGTTTAATAGAACAAGATCATGATCATCGCAAAAACACCGGTAAATCATTCACCGCATAGTAGACTCAGGAAGGGGCTTGCTCAACCATACATATATACATACAAGGCGTAAAGCCTGGACTGAAATCTACTTGCTGAGGCACCCACGAGAACTGTCTCAACTGGCACACTTCAGCAAGTGAATTGACTTGAGCATAAGCACAGCTTGCTACCACATTAAACAAGTAATATCAATATACATCGTTAGTTGTGCTTTTTGAAATATTACATTATGTCCCGAGTATTATGGATAAACCTCATATGCGCCAATAAAAGTAAGGAGTAAATATAATTGGCTTTAGTAGACGATTAAATTATATGACATGCAGGTGCAGGTGTAGCTAAATACTTGCATTTGGTAGAAAATAAGTAATATCACTGTTTTACTCTCCGACAAGTTTGTGTATAGTATTCCATAAGTCGAGCTCCGACCGCAGTTGACCTCCTATGCCGTATTACAGGGCCCTGAGCCCGACCAATGGCATTGGATATGTGAAGGGGATTATAAAAGGTAAAGATATGTTGTGCTAACGCAATTTGAAATAAGGGATTTAATAAGAGCCCAACCTGTTGCGTATCATATATGTATTGTGTATCTATGAGGGCCTACCTTGCAACCAGACAAACGACTAGACATCATCACACATCAATCAGGAGCACGCTGGTGTCGTTGCAGGTTTATAATATAATATGAAAGTGTACTAAAAGTCAAGGGAACAGAACAAGAACACCGTTCAATAACCTCCTTGTCTCGTTCCCATCTACATTGGATGCGGAGTTTTATAAACCTAGACTGTAGTCTCCATGCTGTGGCACCGGCCAAAACTTTGTTGTTTTTCTGTACTGCTACACTCGAGCAACTGGTCTGAGTTGAGTTGAGCATAAACACAACTTGCTTCACTACAAAACAAGCAGTATCAACTTCGAAAGAAATTATCATAAAACGTAAGCAACTTTGCTGGACAACTTGCAAACGGAGTGAATATAATTTTTTTGAGTAAGGTAATTGCATAAAACCTGTTCGTGTAATTTCCTATTAAGTGCGTTAACTTTAGTTACAAGTCTCCTTGAATTATTCATGCTTCCTGAAATAAATAAATAAATAAAACCATCATAATAATATTTAAATATTCTTTTTACTCACAGAATGGAAAACAATCGCACTTGTCCAATTTGCAAAGAGGTTCCAGAAGCAGAAATATTTCAGTGTTCCACAGGCCACGTTATTTGCCAATCTTGTATTTCAAAAGTAGTAGGAAGACGCTGTCCGCAATGCATGGTTTCATTCGGAACCCAAAAAATACGAAATCGTGCATTAGAAGAAATTCTGGACGCCCAAAATTTTGAATGCAAGTTCAAGGACAACGGTTGTTCCCAATTATGCAAACGAGGGGAGTTGACAAGTCATGAAAATTCCTGTTCCCACAAGTGAGCTGATTGAATTTATGAAGTCAATTAAATTATTTTAATACTGAATTTATCTGCTGATTTCATGTTTTTATCGGATATTTCAGTCCGGACACAGTTCCATTGTGTCAGCTAATGGGAATACAAGATTGTGAATTCCGACTTGGTTGCAAGTCAAAAGCTGAAGTTATTAAGCATTTCGGCCGGAAGCATATTATTGGGACTACAATCACTTCTAGTTTGTCACTATCCTTTCCAAGCCAACAGTTGTTGACTCTGTTAAGTCGCAAACGGAAATTTTGTAGTTCGACGATGCCAAAGGTTGACTTTGGTGCCATAGTTAGCTCAGATGAGTTAGATACAGGACATCCCTTGTTTATGGTTCACGGGAAAATGAACAAGCGGAAGCGGAGCTGGTCTTTTGGATGTATAAAAATTTGGGACTCGGGTTCCCACGCTACTGCAAAATACAATGCCAATTTTAATTTCGTCAGGGATGACTCTCCAAATCCTACTCAAGGGCAATCCAGCACTAGCACTTCGACAATGACTGGAAATCATGTGAGTTGCTGGCAATAAACAGTAGTATACCATGTATTTGTTCCATTAAAAAATTTTATAATATATTTTACAGCCTTTCCCATTTGGAGGGACTTTGACTGTATACAATCTCAAGGATGCACATCATCTTATCAAAGAAAGTCCCATCAACATTCCACATTCAATACTAGAGAAAAACAAGTTTGGTTCTACTAGTTTAGATACACTGCAGGTCAACATTACCCAGGCATCTGTATCATCTTAGGATCACTACTTGATTTCGGAAAGAAGCAAATTCAAACATTAGGCCCTTTACCTTATCCATATAAATTAATCATGATCATTGTAAACTTCAGATTTGAGAAGTTATCACAAGATTCTTCTTTTCCACGCGCTTGAATTTACACATTCGAATCAAATGAATGTTGTAAGACTGACAATTTTTAATTCCAAAAGTTAATTACAGTTTCGGTTCCATGCATGCATTGCTGGAAGGTCAGTTTGTAGATTAAATTTTCACTCAAACATTATAATAATTATTCGTAATTATGAAATACAACTTTGTTAACTGAGATAACAAATTAGGTTGTGTAAAGATAGCATTAATCAGTTTGTAAGCCGACTATTTCTAATTGTTTACCAAGTTATAACTTTTTTATAAGAGTCTCATAGATCAATGGCGGATTATTAATTCACAAATAGTTTCTGGAGCATATCAAAATTTTGTAAGGTGAGTAGATAAGTAAAAGTATTTTATATATGTCAAGACGGTAATTTGCCCAACGTGTTACAATTATATCTCAACTTAATTAAGTGAATGCCGTTCAATTAACAAATTTCGGAAGCTAACGTAATTTTAAGAATTGTTACATTATCAAATACACAACAGTAAAAACGAATGTGACCTTACATCAATTACCATCGCGTTACTATAATAATATTTATAATGTGTGAAGAACTGAGGCTAATGGTAACCTAAGTAAATACAAAAATTGCATGCTCCACCGTTTTTTCGTTCCAAACTGTTCGGTAATTTATGTGTTGTATATCTAATGTGGATAATTGATATTAAAATTTTATAAAGCAGATAGGCTATTAATTATCCTGCAAATAAATTTGCTGGTTTGAATTTGTATCAACTGTTTTTGTAACGTAATAAGAAATTTGAACTGAAATAAATACAGCAAATTAAAAAAATACACAAAAATGAGTATCATTAACTACTGTTGATAATTACTTTTAATTTTTATATGTGCATATATTTAAAACTGTTATGCTTTAGTATAATAAATTTGAAGTACATGGAAATGGACTTCTGAGAACTTGTTGGAAAGCATGTATTTATTGATGGACCTATCATTATTAAACAAATAAGATGGTCTAGCAAACATGATATTAATACAAAAAATTGTACGAAATTAAATTCGAAAGACTATAAGTTAGTACAAATAGTAATGGAGACTCCAGAAGTTTGCTAATTGGTGACGCACATAAAATTTAACAGAATGAAGTTTACTTCTTTAATTTTTAATTCAATAATAATACAAAACATTTTCAGTCAGCAAGGAATAGATAAAGTAGCGTGTTTCTGGATTGAACATCTGGTACATTGCGCACATGGTTTCCTTTGATAAAAATTACATTCAAACATGTGTTTAAGCTTGTTGCAGAAGGTTTTAAAAGCACAAGCTCATGATCATTGTAATAACACAGGTGAATCATTCACCGCATAGTAGATTCAGTAAGGTAGCTGCTCAACATCATGTCATTCAGGTGTAATGCATATAGCGTAAAGCATGAACCTGGACTAGGATCAAAATGATGATGCTGATGCAACAAAGAGAACTGTCTGTAAATACTAGTATACTCCAACATGTGGTTTGCCTTGAGATGAGCAAGAACTTGCTGCAACACAAAACAAGTAATATAAATATACACAATCATGCATCCCGTCCTTTCGCTCCATAATTTGTACATAAAAGTTGCGTAATATAGCTAGAATATTGAAACTTCAGTGAAATAATATCATGCATTTTCTTTCCCAGCACAGGTTGTACCCCTCTTGTTGGCGTACGGTGTAGTTTGTTGAGAAAGCCCAACAAGTGGTTAGAGAGCAAAATTGATTTTCCTTTGTTGGAATATTGCTGTTTGCCCTGGGTATCATGGATAACTTCATATGTGCGAAGAAAAATAAGGAAAGAGTATATTTGTTTGTAGTAACCGTAAATATGTAAATATAATATTCTATATGAACTATTGCTCTTCGCCCCAAGTATTATGTACAAACCTTATACGTGTAGTATTGCGTAAGTACCGTGCTTCTTGGAGTCCCTACAGCCTTCCGTGTTCAGAACCTAGGGTAGTTTTCGTACATCATTACTCTCAAGGATGTTTCGGAGCATACAGCATAATAAACACATTGCAGAACAGTCTTTTGACTTGAATAATACACAGTAAAAGTGTAATGTGAATTGCACCTAGATTGAATATATGTAAGTGTACACATCCAACCCAATTCGATCCCCACTTGTTCGTTTCAAAACCCTCAGCCTGGCCTACAGCTTTGGATATTTGAAGGGATGTAATAAGAGCCGAACTTTATGCGTTTCATATATGTATAGTGTATTGTGCAACCAGACATCAAAGCAGGAACATGCTGGTGTCGTTGCATGTACATAATAAAATAAGTGTTCCAAAAGTAAGGGGACAAAACCAGAACTCCGTGAACAGACCGTTTTCGTTTCGTTTCCATCTACATTGGAAGCAACCCTAAGGAGAAGGATGATGAAAGTTATATCTTATTCTACTCTATCCGACCGTCGGACATTTTTGAGAAGTGAGTTTATGTAAGCGTACCAGACGATTTACGCGGGTTTTTAATGCATGATAATTCTCTTGCAATGACACAAACTAAAAGATTATTAAGGTATTTAATTCTTATTAGATTTTTAAAAATTTGACTATCAAAGTCTTAAGCATCATGGATAATAGTCGCAACTGCCAAATTTGCAATGAAGTTCCGGAGAAAGAAATTTACCAGTGTTCAGCAGAACATGCTATGTGCCACTTGTGCCTTCCCAAAATACCAAAAAATGAATGCCCAGTATGCAAAATTTCCCTTGGAGCAACAAAGATTCGCAACGCATTTATGGAGCAGCAATTGGATGGACAGGAGTTTGCGTGCAAATTTCAGGAAAAGGGATGCCCATACATTTGTAAGCGTGGAGAAATCACAAGCCATGGAAAGTACTGCTCTTACAAGTGAGTCAATTAGCTTTACAATGATAAAACTATTTATAAGTTTATAATGTATTTATTAATGTATAATTTTTTTTAAACTCGTACAGCCTAGACGGCATTACCTTGTGCCAACAAATAGGATATGATAACTGCGACTTCATATGTGCATTAGCAACCAGATCGCAAGTCATTCAACATTTTACGGCAGAGCATAAGCTACAGTTTGCATTCTTTTCAACGATTGACACAGGTTTTCCTGCGGAATTATTAATGGAATTAGGGAACAGGAAGAGGAAACTTGAATAAAATTCCATGAACTATTTGATTAGTGGTTTTACGGGAACAGGTCCTTTGATTTTAGTATATTGCATCGCAAACCGGCCAGCACGCTTTTTAAAATTTGGTGCTGTAAAAGTTTGGGAAGACTCAGATTCAAAACAAGAATTTTTCTATGCTGCGAAGTTTTCACTTCAAAAAAGCACCCAGACTCATCAATTTACGATTTACGAGTCAGTAGCAGCCTTGAGGGAATGTATGCAACGGTAAGTTGTAAATGTGAACTGAATTAAACTACACATTGTCAAACATTTGGAATCCAAGGAAATACAACAACTGTGTTTTTGTAGATCCATCCCATCAGTTGGACAACAGTAGTGTGGAATCGTGACGAGTTACATCGGGCGTTTGATGACAGTCCTATTTGCTTTTCGATTTCACACCTGAAAAGGATCGGGTTTGGTTCCATTCGCACTCACTGTCCAACCTCTGAGGACAGTGTGCGATTTTGGGTTCAAAAGGCAATTATCAACTCATCAAGCACACAACAAAATATGTCGTCAATTGAGCCGGGGACATCCAATGGACCTTCGACATCGACATAAACCTCCAACCAACTCCCATGAGTTTTCAGATCTACGTTCAGCATGAAGGAGAGACATTTTCCAACTTAATCTCAGTGTTATTTTTATTCTGCAATCACCATAAAACTAATTTATAGTCTTGTTATCAATCTATAAGTAACTTGTAAGAATAAAACACTAAGGCGAGCTTGGATCCATCAACATAAATGTTCCACAGGAGTTTCTTCACTTCGCAGACATTATTAATGATTTTATGTTATAATATTTTGTATAATGGATATTATGTATACAATATGAAGATATTGTAATATTACGATGATGCATGTTAAAAATTTCTTTACTAAATATTCCAATCTTCTAGACTAGCTACATTTTTTGTGTTATTCAGCTCTGTTTACGTCACAGTGATTTATATACAAACTTTTGATTTAATTTAAAAGATAAGCTAGATTCGTTATATACTGGCACGATAACATAAGTATAGAATAGATCTCCACTTGTTTACAAATACAAAAGCTAATTCTGATAATCTCTATTTAATTTGAATATGACGTTGCAAGCACATCATTCAGCGATAATAACCAATACATTTTATCTTTCAGCAGCAAAATGTGGTGTGTGGAGACACGCATTTGCATTTTAATGTATCTTGCAAAACAAATGTATGCGAATTAAATGTAAATAAAAGCGTCTAAAAGTTAACAGAATGCAATTTTTTCTTCAAACTTTTAATTCAATTGCAGTACAAACCTTTTTCAGTCAGCATAGAATCGACAGAGTAGCATGTTTATGCATTGAACATCTGGTATAGTGAGCACATGGTTTTCAATTATAAAACTTACATTCAATCACGTGGTTGAGGGATAAAAAGCACAAGATCATGATCATCGAAAGAACACAGGTAAATACTACACAGTAGATTCGGAAAGGGGCTTGCTCAACCATACATGTATTCATTCATATCATTCTGGTGTTTACATGACGTAAAGCTTGAACCTTGAATGAAATCTACATGCTGATGCTGAAGCACCGAAGAGAATTGTCTGTACTAGTACACCCCACTCCAACATGTGGTTGACCATGGACGAGCACAAGCACAACTTTTCATTCACAACTTGCTGCAACCCAAAATAAGTAATATCAATGTACATAACCATGCATTGCGTGCTTTTGCTGCAGAATTTACTATGTATATCGTAACAAGCGATATTTCAATGCGATTTTTGGATGACTAGAAAGAGAACATATTAAGAATGCATTATATAACGTCAACAACTGTGCTTGACATTTACATTTGCAACAGGATCGAATATAATGCTCTTCTACTAAAACAATGTACAATTAATATACCTTAATGTTGGCATTGCGAACGAGTTGAAAATTTAATGATATCTCCTGAAAAGAAATATTGTAGTGTTCCACTCGGAATGCTGTTTGACGTTCTTATATTTTAATATATTCCAGCTTTAATAAATATGAATAAATTATATATGCGTAACAAAAAAGTACACTGTAGTAAAAAATGATCTACAGGGGAAAGTCATGGGTGAACATGATTGCTCATTTTTAATTATGACTCCGTACAAAACTGGTTTGCTTCATGCTCCTTTTATTTCGTTGCGTGCTCTTTCAGCTCAGCCTTACAAAGAAATATTGTAAGATCCCTGGAACAATTTTTTAGAGCAGAAAATGACAATTTAGCCCGTCCAGCCACTTTCATTAACAATCCTTGTCACCTACTTGCTGTCAACAAACTCGACATTGGGACATTAACTACGACATATCCTAATGAAACATTTGTAAGATGATGGATGCTGTATTACAATGAATCATTTATTTACTGCAGATTATATTTTAAAATCTTTGGATATCCTTAACGGTTGCCATTATGACATGACCCTTGGGTACTGTGCGAAAAAATTATATAATAATATACAATGTCAATTGTATATTATTATCAATATTATAACCATGATCTAGCCCAAGCTACCGTCACCCTATAGTCAGATAGAAATTTGTTCATAGTCCCATACCTTCGGAGAATTAAGAGTAGTGACCGGAGCGCAAACGCTCGCAATCGCAAGTGATTGGAAGCGCTCGTCCACAATTTCTTATGCCACTCTACATGAAGATGACTCGTTGTCAGCACATTAAATCTTGGTCACAATGCGGTGTACTATATTCAGAAGTGTATATGTTTTGACCGCAAGAACAAGCAAATAGCGAGAGAGTACGCGACAAAAATATTTTTATTCATTTGTACAGAATCATTTCTGTGGACGGGTTTCGTCTTCTTCCAATCCAGTAAGTCATCTTTCGACTTTGCTCAAAGTCTCGCCTATTTTTAATTAATAAAATCGATCGAGTTTGCAGCAACCATAAATTTATTATTTACAAAAAATATTGGAAACTTTACTTATTGAACAATTTAGTTTGTCTTATGGAAATAAAAGCGTTATAATTAATTTTTCAGGTCTTTTTACTTAGAAAATGGAGAAGTTCCGCTCTTGCCCAATTTGCATGGAAGTCCCAGAACAGAAAACATTTCAGTGTTCTGCTGGGCATGTTATTTGCCATTCTTGCATTTCAAAAGTGAACGGCGAACTATGTCCGCAATGCAGGGTGCCATTTGGAGCCCCTCAAATTAGAAATCGAGTATTGGAGGAAATACTGGACAGCCAGTATTTCGAATGCCAATTCGAGGACAACGGTTGTACCCATTTATGGAAACAAGAGGAGTTGACAGACCATGCCTATTCTTGTTCCCACAAGTAAGTTTCACCTTCTTAGCGTTTCTTTAAGGATATGGAGATAAAATTCAGTTTTTTATTAAACATTTCAGCCCTGACACAGTTCCTTTGTGTCAACAAATGGGACTTGAGGATTGTGGATTCCGTCTTGGATGCAAGTCAAAAGCTGAAGTTCTTATGCATTTTAGCAGCGTGCATAAACTCATGATTCAAACACATCCTGACTTGTCTATAACGAATCCGGGGCATACTTTTTTGACTGCGTTGAGTCAAAAACGGAAACTCGATGCTTCGATAATGACAGTTGGCATTGGGGCAGTTATTAGCCCTGACACTACGGATAGCAGTCCTTTGTTTTTGATCAACGTAAGAATGAACCATCTGATTAGATGCTGGTCTTTTGAGTGCATCAAAATTTGGGACTCTGGCTCCCATCTCACTGCGAAATACAATGCTAATTTCACCTTCATCAAGTCAAGCTCTGCTCAAGCACATTCGAGCACTAGCACTTTGAGAATAAATAAAAATCATGTAAGCTGGGAGTAGTAAAAAGTTTGCTGTGCATATTTAGCAATTGTTCGTTCAGAATAGTTTATAAATTATGATGTTTTACAGCCTTTCCCATTTGGAGGAACAATGAGTGTGTGTGGAATCAAGGAGGCCTACAATCATTTTGAGGCAAGTCCAATCAATATTCCAATTTTGTTGCTGGAACAAAATGGATTTGGTTCCAGTAATTCGGCCAGCTTGCAAATAAAAATATCCCAAGTATTCGTGTGATCTAAGTAGGTTTTCTGATCTTAATTAATCAGGGTGCAAACCACCCTGACGATTTACTCCCACATGATCATTTTCAAGTGTTCACACTATATACTATTATTTGACTTGAATAATGCCCGGACTCGTTGAATGTAATATTTAATTCCAATTTATGAGTTACAATAGCTTATTTAATTTATTTAAACATTAGAGTTGTGCGACATAATATTAATACTCTCCGAATTGCTACTAACAAGGGTTTGATTTACTTATAAGAAATCTAATGAATAGAAAGGCACAATCGTGAATGTTATTCCGGATTCACGCACATGTACTGACTTGCGTTGGAGATATGACATAATTTTTTAAACCATACCAATTCTTAGTGTAGACTGATGCATTCTCATAAAATACATGCAAAATAACACGTAATAAAAGTAAAAGAGTGCAGTTTTTCCTTGAAACTTTAAATTCACTTGCAAAACAAAAAACTTAATCAGCCAGCAAAGAATTGATGAGCTAGCGTGTTTCTGCATTGAACATCTGGTATATTGAGCACATGGTTTCCTATTGGAAACTAATATCTAAACAAGTGGTTACGTCTGCTGCAGAAGAGTTTAAAAGCACATGATCATGATCATCAAAAAGAACACAGGTAAATCATTCACCTCATAGTAGATTTAGAAGAGTAGCTGCACAACATTACATATATTCATTCATGTCATTCAGGTGTAATGCATATAGCGTAAAACATGAACCTGGACTGGGATCAACATGATGATGCTGATGCAACAAAGAGAACTGTCTGTACTAGTACGCTCCAACATCTGGTTCGACTTGAGATGAGCAAGAACTTGCTGCAACACAAAAGAAGTAATATCAATATGCACTACTACGCATCCCGTCCTTTCGCTACATTATTTGTACATAGAAGTTGCGTAATATACCTAGAAACTTCAGTGAAATGATATGATGCATTTTCTACCATGCACGAGTTCAACTCACGTCTGGCAAGGCAGGAACAGGCTAGTGTCGTTGTATGTACATAAAATTGTGAGTGTAGCAAAAGTTAATAGAACAGAACCAGCGCTCCCTTCACAAAGCCTTCTGGTTCCATTCACATATACATGGATTGTATGTATGCATGCCTTTACGGGATAAAGGGTACCCTATTTCTATGCAGTCACAGGTATGTGAGTATATCACAAGTAAAGTCCCGAGGTTTAAGTAAATCATATCCCTCTGAAGCCAAAAAAGACCCCATTCCCTTTTTAATGTCATGTTGGTGTCGTTTATTGGAAGAAGCTCCGACATGGTAATAAAAATAGCCCGGTTACTCGATCTCTATGCAGTTTGTACATTGTTCAGAGAAATCATCTTTCAGTCAACGGTTGATACGGGGTGGATCAACAAGGAACATATTCATCACAATCCTTTAGTAAATAAGTCACTGGAAAGCTAACCACTTGATCGTTTCTTTTTTACTTTAAAATAGTTCTTAACTGATCATCATTTGTGTTTCCAAATTAAATCCACACCTTCCGTGTTTCAATCAACATTGAGAAAGTTTCATAGGTCTTACAAATTAAATTATGTTATGAAATGTTATGAAGTGCGTTTATTGTATTATTTATGCTCTTTGGAATAACTATATAAAAACATCATAACTAATATCTAATATTCTTTTTACTTACAGAATGGAAAACTTCCGCACTTGTCCGGTTTGCATGGAGGTTCCAGAAGCTGAAATATTTCAGTGTTTTGCTGGTCATGTTATTTGCCAATCTTGTATTTCAAAAGTAATAGGAAGACGCTGTCCGCAATGCAGAAAACCATTCGGAACTTTAAAAATAAGAAATCGAGCTTTAGAGGAAATACTGGACGCCCAAGATTTCGAATGCAAGTTCAAGGACCATGGTTGTTCCCATTTATGTAAACGAGAGGAGTTGACAAGTCATGGAGGTTCCTGTTCCCACAAGTGAGCTAATTACATTTATGAAGTTAATTCAAATATTTTAATATTGAATTTATCTGATGAATTCATATTTTTATCGGATATTTTAGTCCGGACACAGTTCCATTGTGTCAGCAAATGGGACAAGAGGATTGTGTATTCCGACTTGGTTGCAAGTCAAAAGCTGAAGTGATTAAACATTTCGGGCGGAAGCATGTTATTGGGACTACAATCACTCCTAGTTTGTCGCTATCCTTTCCAAGCCAACAGTTGTTGACTGAGTTAAGTCGCAAACGGAAATTTTGTAGTTCGAGGATGCCAGAGGTTGACTTTGGTGCCATAGTAAGCTCAGATGAATTAGATACGGGACATCCCTTGTTTATGGTTCACGGGAAAATGAACGAGCGGATAGGATGCTGGTCTTTTGGATGTATAAAAATTTGGGACTCGGGTTCCCACGCTACTGCAAAATACAATGCCAAATTTACTTTCGTCAGGAATGAATCTCCAAATCCTACTCAAGGGCAATCCGGCACTAGCGTTTTGAAAATAAATGGAATTCATGTAAGTTGCGAGCAATAAACAATGGTATACCGTGTATTTGTTCCATTAAAAACAGTTTATAACTTAAATTTTTACAGCCTTTCCCATTTGGAGGGACTATGACTGTGTACAACATCAAGGAGGCACATCATCTTATCGATGCAAGTCCCATTAACATTCCGCATTCAATACTTGAGAAAAACAAATTTGGTTCTAGTAATTTAGATACACTGCAGATCAACATTACCCAGGCATCTGTATCATCTTAGTAACACTACTTGATTTCGGAAAGAAGCAAGTTCAAACATTGGGCCCTTTACCTTATCCAATTAATCATGATCATTGTAAACTTCAGATTTGAGAAGTTATCACAATATTCTTCTTTTCCACGGGCTTGAATTTGCACATTCGAATCAAATGAATGTTGTAAAACTGACAACATTTAATTCCAATAGTTATTTACAGTTTCAGTTCCATGCATGCATTGCTGGAAGGTCAGTCTGTAGATTAAATATTCACTCAAACGTTATAATAATTGTTTTTGATTATGAAATACAACGGTGGTATCTGAGATTACGAATTAGTTTGTATAAAAAAAGCATAAAGCAGTTTGTTTATTGTTTGTTAATGTTTGACCAATTTATAACTTTTTTTAAAAGTGTCTCAAATGCTAATTATTAATTTACAAATAGTTTCTGGAAGTCTCCAATGTTCAGAGATATATTTATGTATTATATATCTAAGTGTGGAGTTTGATATTAAAGTTTTATAAAGCAGATAGGCTATTGTTTATCATGCAGTTAAGTTTGCTAGTTTTAATTTTGTGGAAAAAAAATTCGTAACGTAATAAGAAGTCTGAACTGTAATAAATAAAGCAAATAAAAATAAATATACGGAAATGAGTATCATCAACAACTTTTCATTTTTAAATGTGCATATATTGAAAAAAAGTTATGCTATGGTATAATAAATGTGAATTATATGAAAACGAGCTTCAGTGCACTTATTGGAAAGCATGTTTTTATCGATGACACAAGCATTATCAAACAAAGCAGATATTCTAGCAAACATTGTAATGTTAATATAAAAACTGTATGAAATTCAATTCGAAAGAGTAAAGAAAAAGTAGTGAAGAACACTCCGAAGATTCAGTTTTTAGTTATTGGAAGTGCACAAAATATTAGTACATGTTATGATATTGGACCCTTTATTAAAATCTGCAATACAATGCAAACCAGATCCCATAGTCAACCGCTCTTGGTTTTATTGCACCATAATTACTAAAGCCAGCGCATTGTATTGGCATTAACTTGGCACATGTTTCACTTTCCAGCAAATCACAAATGATCGCAATAAATTCTTATGAGACTTTTACTCAAGATTCATTTGTGTAAACCACAGCGTAATTGTGTAGCCTTTTTTCACTGGTCACAAGACGTTTTGCTTTTGACTTTGAGACCATTTCTTCCTAAACCTCAACTTGTGCGGTGGTACTACTCTCATGTCTTACCGATCATATCCGAAATTTCATAAGGTTTCATTCCATAGTAATATGCAGTTTTTGTAAAGTGGTAATTAAAACCAAAAGTTTCTATATTAAGTATTGTAGTCCGGACACAGTTCCCATGTACGAGCAACCACGCTTGACAGGTTGCAAATTAAGACATTAATAGGACATTTCCCAAGCCTAAGTTAACGCTTAGTTTGAAACCACGCACATTGGACAGCCTTCAAAACAAAGAATAAGCGAGAACTTGTATGTTTTCATCTCAAGAGAGTTCATGTGCTTAAAAAGAAAAGTAGGAGTATGTTTCGGTTTGACAGCTCACCAGCAGCTAAAAGCTCTATCAGTCCGTCTGTACGGACAGAATCCAACAAAGGGTTTGAGTTGAGCAAGAGTACAACTTTTCATTCACTGCAAGTTAATTCCAAAGCACGTTTTAATATTTCACGTACCCACCATGTATTGCATCCTTGCGATGGCATACTATCCACGCTTTGGAGCGAGAAATGTAATTGAGGTCTTTCGGTTGAACACAATACAGTAGGAGGATATGGATAAAAAGTGTAAACATAATAAACATCTGCTTGTTATTTCAGCCTAAGTAAATACCCTTTTCTTCCCCTAAAATAATTTTGATAAGTTATCAACAACTTTTTTTGTAAACGAGTTCCACTCTTCAAACCACCAAGTGAGTCACCTTTTTTTAAAACTATTATATTTGAATTGTTCGGTTTTTTATGCATAAAACTTCGTAAAAATATAAGAAAACCATTGAATAGTTCGAAACTAGATTTTACGTTAATATTTTTTTCATAAAATCATGTTAAATTTTACAAATTAACTAAAATAATCATTTTAACTTACAGCATGGAAAAATTTCGACATTGCCCAATCTGTCTGGAAGTTCCCGAATCTGAAATATTTCAGTGTTCTGCTGGCCATGTGATTTGCCATTCCTGTGTTTCAAAAGTGAACCGAGGACTCTGTCCAATATGCAGAGTGCCATTCGGAACTCCAAAAATAAGGAATCGAGCTTTAGAGGAAATACTAGACGCCCAAGAGTTTGAATGCAAATTCAAGGATAACGGTTGTTCCCGTTTGTGCAAACGAGAGGAGTTGACAACTCATGGAAATTCCTGTTCCCACAAGTGAGCTGATTACATTTATGAACTTAATTCAAATATTACGTTAATAGTGAATTTATCTAATGAATCAATATTTTTGTTCAATATCACAGCCCAGACACAGTTCCATTGTGTCATCAAATTGGACTTGGGGATTGTGGATTTCGACTAGGCTGTCACTCAAAAGCAGAGATTATTACGCATTTCACCCAGGTTCATAGTATTGTGATTAGAACCACTCCTAGCTTGTCACTAGCCCTTCCAGGGAAATATTTTTTGACTGCGTTGAGTCGAAAAAGGAAACTTGATGCTTCAACGTTGCCACGGGTTGACTTTGGTTCTATAGTTACCTCAGATGATTTAGATACAAGGTATCCGTTGTTTATGGTGCACGGGAAAATGAACCATAGGATTGGATGCTGGTCATTTGAGTGTATCAAAATTTGGGATTCGGGCTCTCATCCCACTGTAAAATACAATGCCAATTTTACCTTCATCAGGGATTCATTCTCAAATCCTACTGAAGGACAAACTAGCACTTCGAGAATGAAGGAAAATCATGTAAGTTGCGAGCAAAAAACAGTTTTCCTCGTATTGGTCCCATTGATAATAATTTTTACTTATATTTTTACAGTCTTTCCCATTTGGAGGAACGATGACTGTGTGCAATATCAAGGAGGCACATCATTTAATCGACGCAAGTCCGGTCAACATTCCACATTCGATTCTGGAGAAAAACAAATTTGGTTCCAATGATTCGGACACCCTTCAGGTCAACATCGCCTAGGCATCTTTACCAACTTAGGAGTACTTCTGAATTCGGAAAGGAGCAAGCTCAACCAGTGGCCTTTTAACTTACACATAATCATTATCACGATCATTGTAAAGCTCTAATTTAAGGTCAAGTTATCAAAAGGTTTGCCTTTTCCATACGCTGTAATTTGTACACCTTCATATCAAAGGAATATTTTGAAGATTGACAATATTTTATTCCAAAAGTTAATTACGGTTTACGCTTCTTCCTGCATGCGTTTCAGGAAGGACAGTTTGTAGATTAAACATACCCTCAAAAGGTATAAAAATGTTTGGCAAATATGAAATAATACAATGAAACTAAGATAACACATTAGATTGTGTAGGGATAGCTTTAATCAGTTTGTAGGCAGACTATTTCTAATGTTTTCCCAAGTGTTTTTGAGGTTAATGGTAAATTACTAAATTACAAATAAAAATTTCTGGCAGTCTGTAATACTCAGAAATATCATTGTTGCACAGACTTATTCAACTTTTTACTGATAATTGTAATATCAATAATTTCCGAATGGAAATATTGTTAGTGTGAATGAAAAGTTAATTTATGCAGTTATGGTTTTATTCATCCATCAGTATAAAATGATATCATGTAACATTTTACCTACATATTTCTGAGCGGTTTCTTATTCATATTGCTAAATTACATTTATATATTACAATAAAACAAATGTGCTTTCAAAAACGTGATTGTGAGTTTGAAATGTAGTATTGTAAGTTTTACACTGAACTGGGAAGTGACATGTCTTTATTTCGAAATGTGCTAATATTTTTAAACATAAATCTGTTGATTAGTTGAACTCGTGCTGATATTCAGATCCAGTTTTTGTTCGTTTTCTTTATCGTTTGAACGCGAGGAATGAGGGTTGAGCAGATTTATACTAATCGTCAGTGCAGTCTTTACATTTGTGAATGGAATTACTGAGAAAGTTATGAAATTTTCAAGAAAATATATTGCATGCCTGTCAGCAATAGATAGCGAGTCATTGGTTGATGATATTTGGTTGGTTTCGTAGAGCGCACAAGTTCATGTTGGCCCCTTAATAAAATATTACAAATCAATACAAATCCAACAGTCAATCGTTCTCGCTTTTCGTGCTTGCTTAATACAATCCATGCATTATATTCATGCATGTTTCGTTCACTTTCCGTTTTGACTTCAATCCCTATGTTCTCATCTGCCCATTTTCTCAGTATTATTTACATCATGATCATACGCCGGTTTGTGCATTTACTTCTAAATAATAGGCAACTGCGCAAAATTATTTTCTGTATTTCTAACATCTATTCTGTAACATCTATTTCTGTAGAAGAGCTTCTCTATATTCCAATCAACTGAGTACATTCCTGACTTTGATTATAATTAGTAAAATCAAACGAGTTTTTAGCAGTCATCAATCCAAAACAGTTTACCAAAAATTTCCCCTTAAGCTTCATTTTTTTTATCTATTTAGTCAGTCTCTTACGAAGAAAAACGTTTTAATGAAACTGATAATGAATTTACTCATAGAATGAAAAAGTTCCGCAATTGCCCAATTTGCATGAAAGTTCCAGAAAATGAAATGTTTCAGTGCTCCGCACGGCATGTTATTTGCCACGCTTGCATTCCAAAAATGAACCTGTCCGCAATGTAGAACCCAAAAATCGAGCTTTAGAGGAAATAATGGACAGCCAGTATTTCAAATGTAACTTCAAGAACAATAGTTGTACCCTTTTATAGAAGCGTAAGTTGACAGACCATGGCAATTTTTTGCCTGCAAGTAAGTTTCACCTTGTGAATGTTTCTTTAAATGATGAGGAGATCAAATTCAGTTTTTATATAAACATTACAGCCCAGACAGAGTTCCCTTGTGTCAACAAATAGAACTTGGGGATTGTGGATTCCGGCTTGGATGCAAGTCAAAGGATGAGGTCATTATGCATTTCAACAGCGTGCATAATTTGTGGTTTCAGAAACATCCTAGCTTGTCAGTTTTTTGTTTTTGATCAACGTTAAACTCAACTACCCCATTGGATGCTGGTCTTTTGAGTGCATCAAAATTTGAGACTCGGGCTCAAATCCCAATGCAAAATACCACGCCAATTTCTCCTTCACCAAGTAAATGCAATCATAAAGTCCTATTCAAGGACACTCCACCAGTAACATTTCGAGAATAAATGAATATCATGTAAGTTTACACTAACAACAGTTTATTTAGCATTATTCCCTTTCATAATAGTTTTTAAATTACTATTTTTACAGCCGTTTCCATTTGGAGGAACAATGAATGTATAGTAGATTTGTTCAATTGAGAATTTTTTTTATAAATCATAATTTTTCACAGCCTTTTCCAGTTGGAGGAACAATGGGTGTGTGCGGCATCAAGGAGGCACACAAGCTTTTTGAAGCAAGTCCAATCAATATTCCAATTTTGGTTTTGGAGAAAAACGGGTTCGGCTCAAGTTGCTGGGACATCCTTCAAATCAAGATCAACCAGGTGTCCGCAGTACCATCTACTTAGCTTTCTGTTCTTTTTGAAAAGGAACCTCACCTGGCTTTAAAAGGAACTTCATCGTAATCATCATCAGTTTTACTTTTCCAACTATTAAATCTCCAGCCATATATTATAATACTATTTGCAATACGACATTACAAAAACCGAGCTTGGAATCTACAACATTACATTGCTACAAAGATATTCCACATTTTTATCGGTCTGTATCTCGTATGATATCTATGATTTCCAATTTCCAATGATGTAAAACAACTTTGTTCATAATTTAAGCAAGTCTACGATCTTCTACTTAATATTGCCCGAACTTGTTGTATGTAATGAATGATTGCAGTTAATTAGTTACCATAACCTATTTAATTTATTTAAACTTAAATGTAGTGCTACATAATAACACTAAGTACTTTTTAAAATATCGTATTTTTATTTTCTAGGCGATTGTTATAGTGGTTTTCAATCAAAGCATTATACGGGGTTGACTGTACTCTGCGCACTTTGAAACTGGTAAACAATACATGTAATCTAATATATATTATGCTAAAAACTGGTAAGGTTTGTCAGTTCTTTTTGTATGAAATTTGGGTAGCATCACTTTATCACTTGTTGCATTTCAACGCACATGTAGCACAGTAACAAAGACAACAATATATCGCATTCTAGTTATCCTTCATAACCCATATCCCAAATGCGCGATGTACAATTTAAGTATTTTGGTTGAGCAGATTGAAACAATAGATAGTCATGTAAACACTGCACTGTGGCTTCGTCAGCTGGAGTGACAATAGAGTTTTACTTAATTTCAACAATTTTCCGTTAAATTAGAAACATAATTTTGTGATTTTGCTTTCCTACAAGTGTCCACCTCTGCTCTCATCAGTTTTGTTTACAGAATGGAAGAGTTTCGTTCGTGCCCAATATGTTTTGAGGTACTCGAGAAAGAGATCTACCAGTGTTCCTCTGGCCACGTTATTTGCGATTCTTGTCTTTCAAACGTTACTCACTGTCCACAATGCAGGGTTGCGTTTGGAGCCCCCAAAATACGAAACCTTGCACTAGAGAAAATAATGGATAGTCAAGATTTTCAATGTAAATTCCACGACAGTGGCTGTCTAGTTTTTTGTAAGCGAGCGGAGTTCACAAGTCACGCAAACTCGTGTCCCTTCAAGTGAGTCTTTTGCTTGCATTTCATGCTGACTTTTAAAATATTTTACGATACCAACAACTTCTACCTTTTCAGTTCGGATACAGTACCTCTGTGTGAGCAAATGGGCCACAAAGGCTGCAAATTTAGACTTGGCAGCGTATCACGAGCTGAAGTAATTTCTCACTTCGGAACAGTACACGGTTGTGCCAAACGCTCTCCCAATTTCAACTCGTCGTTATTTGTCTTAGGAACTGCAATAATGAAACTCTTGGACAAGGGGAAAAAGCGAGAGCTTTCAGAAACGCCAAAACTCATTTTAATTGCCTTGGTCAGCCCTTCTGAAAGCGAGCAAACTCCTCTGTTTCTTTTACTGGCAAAAGGAGACCACTCAACTGGATTTTTGTCCCTGTTCTGCGTTAAGATTTGGGAGTCGTCATCCCATCCTTCTAAAGAACACAAGGCAGAGTTTATTCTATTTAAAGTTCCGCCAGTAAGCTCCACTCATGGAAAATCAATTAGCAGCTCGCCTTTAAAAACTGGAAATCCTGTAAGTTTTATAGAACTCAAATTACTTTTCTGTATTAAAATCTCCATTGAAAGGAAAACATTAATAATTTTTCTTGGAATTTGTAGCCTTTCCCACTCGGTGGAATAATGAATGTCGGTGGTGTCAAGGAGGCTCGTGAACTTTTTAAAGCGAGTCCAATAAACATCCCAATTTCGTTGTTGGAAAAGAGTCGCTTTGGATCTGACATGGGGGACGTTATGGAAGTCGAAATTAAAGAGACAACTACTTTCAATGCTGGAGGGTAAGGTGATGATGAACCGGCCCCTAGTTCAATTGTTTACAGCCGATCTGGCCTTGGTCACTATTACACGCGAAATGTTCCAAATGCTCAAACCTCACGGGATTATTACAATAGGGTGTAGATAAATCGTGGGTTTTCACTGTGCATTACATGTAAATATTACAGCGATTTCGTACTTATAATTTTAAAAATTGTATACGAACAACTAATAATATTGTATGTACTCAAAGCGAAGTCTGTATGTCTTACGTACTTTGCGGCAGTTGGGTGTAATTGTAATTTGTCACCCTGTTATTTTGTACCTTTGTAAAAATACATGTGAGTTAATATGGTATTACATATAGTTTGCAATCATAATCGTGCTGAATTTTTGTAGAACTGGTGCCACTAGTAGTCTAAATTAATAACAATGAACGGGGGCTCTAAGTGGTGCGCAAACTACATGAACAAATGGATGTACCAAAAACTTAATTATATTGAGACTTTTTTCTTGTATGTGTATCTATGAATCTCACTCAAATCCTTACTCTGTGAAGCGTTGACATTTAATTTAAAATGTTAATTTTAGTATAATATGAAATAATTCCTTTGTTTTCAACCTACCTTGCTTTAACATTAGTATTTTTATTCCAAACAGGTGCATGTAGTATGCAATGATGAATTTTGTAATTACGCCTGTTAAGAAATATCAAGACTTCGTATTGTATTTTTTGGTCCATCATGATCTACAATTTGTATTTAGTAAAATTTATGTAAAGCAATAGTATTTTCAAAAAATTTTATAATATGTACACAACGAGTCATACTTTCGCAGACAAGACTGTACTTTTCAGCAAAATCAGTCAGAATGAGTCAAAAATGTTAGATATTTAATAGAAAATTTAAAAAGTTTTCCGCTTTACAGAAATTGATTGATTAGTGATTACATTCCGTGACAGTTAACTAGTTGTTAATAGTATTTTTAATAAAATATATTTGCTCAAAAATGACTTAAGTTTGCTTTCTTGTTAGTGTTAAGACTTATAATATGGTATTCCAGTTTGTGTGTTAACATGGATATTATTAACCTATAACAAATCAAATGACCAGGTAAAAATTCTCATGTTATCATGTATTATATTAAATTCTACTTCCGGACTTGCATTTGCACGTGTTCGAGCACATGTACCGGCTTGTTTGGGGGATGTAATTCTTTGAATCCAACCTATCATCTTATTTCACTTGCTTACTTTCTGCTCTGAACATGCTGTGTGAGAAGCAAATGCATTGTATATAATTACGTATACTTACTATATTCCAACAAGTGGTTTCACGTTTGCTTCATGTTAGATCGGCTTGCGAGCTTGTCATTTGTTTTTGATACTTGCTGCATATACATTGATGTTGGATAGTAGAAAAGCAATACAGAAAGTTGCATAAACCATGAACTGAACCACATGCATACTCGTTCGTTCGTATACCCAATTTATCAAAGGAAAACCTATATACTGTGTGTTTTGGTAAACCAGAATACATTGAGAAAGTAATGTAAAGTGTAAACACTTTGCTTGGCATTTCAAAAGCGAAAAAACTCATCCTCTTCTCATCTAAGTGAGCTAACATATAATAAGTATAAAATCTCAATATTTAACTTGAAATGGTTAAAAACTGCCTGAAATTTAGGCTATATTAACGAAATTGTTACAACTATTTTTTTACAGAATGGAAGACGTTAGTACTTGCCCTATTTGCTTTGAAGTACCCGAAAAGGAAATCTACCAGTGTTCCGGGGGTCACGTCATTTGTGATTCTTGCATTTCAAAAGTCAGCACTGGTCTCTGCCCCCAATGTAGGCTTGCATTTGGCTCTCCCAAAATCCGAAACCGGGCACTGGAAGAGATACTCGACAAGCAGCTTTTCGAGTGTAAGTTCAAGGACAACGGGTGTCCAGTTTTTTGTAAACGAGTGGTTATCACAAGCCACGCAAACTCATGTCCCTTCAAGTGAGTTTTTTACATAAGTTTTATGATTATGAAGATATTTTAAGACATTAATTCATTCATAATTTGCTTTATAATTTTAGTCCAGATACAGTTCCTTTTTGTGAGCAAATGGGTCACAAAGACTGCAAGTTCAGACTGGGCTGTGTGTCACGAGCTGAGGTTATTTCTCACTTTGAGAAAGTACATAACTGTACCACTAAACATTCTCCCAATTTCAACACTCCATTACCGGTCAGAGGAAAATTGTTGATGAGCTACCTGAACCTGGAGAAAAATTTGGAGGTTTCGAAAACACCAAGGCTTGTTTCAATCGGTCCACTCAGCTTCTCTGACTCTGATTCAACGCCTCTGTTTCTTTGTTTTTTTAAACTGAACTACTTGACAGGGTTCTTGTCGTTTTTCTCTGTTAAGATTTGGGAGTCCTCGTCCCACCCTCCAACAAAAAACATGGCACAGTTTGTTCTTTTTAAGGATTCCCCATCAACCTCCATTCAACTGCAAGCAACTGGCAACCCGCCTTCCACAATTGGAAATATTGTAAGTTTTGTTTTCAAAATAAATTTCTTTTTCATCACTTTCACGACGGGGTTATAAAAATTGCAACTTCTATTTCATCCTACAGGCTTTCCCACTCGGTGGAATAATGAAAGTTGGGAGTTTCAGGGAGGCTC
>JAQGAP010000373.1:0-38487 GCA_034697805.1 Orchesella bifasciata | reverse complement strand
CGAAACAATCTTGACCCTTATCATCAGCTGTATGTAAGTAGTTTGGGTTTGAGTAAAGCTCAATTAAAAAATGGGTTATGCAAGTAGTATCAATTATTCATTGTCAATTGTGATTCATTCCTTCCTGATTGTTTGACTCTTTATTAATCAAAAGAGAGGCCGATAGCAGGATTTTTTAATAATGATTGAAATTTCGCAGAGTCGTCTGCTGCAAAGGAGAATACTCGACCTTGATATTTTGGAATCTGAATCCCAATCTCTTGTGACCGGACCGAACGCACAATGTCGTCAACCCAGGTTGAGGTGAGTTACTGAATATGAAAAGTGGGGAATTATGAGAATTCCACTTCTAAACATAATGTTTTTTTGCAAATAAACTAATGCATGAATTAGACATTGAGTTTTGCTATGTCTTTTGTTTCTAGGAATTTCCTCCGCTTAAAAACGACGCGATTCTGAAAGTTGCCAGTGGACAAAAGCCTCACAGGATCCCGATATGGATAATGCGTCAGGCGGGGCGTTATTTGCCAGGTTATTATCATTTAACTTGGATCAGAAAGGTGGATAAGGAGATTGTGTACACCAGTTTTTTAAATTTTGGCTAATCTTGCTTTGACTTTAGAATTTTTGGAAATTCGAAAGCATCATGACTTTTTCGAGTTGGTAAATAATCCCGAACTAGCTTGTGAAGTGACACTGCAGCCGATACGACGATTTGATTTGGATGCTTCCATTATATTTTCTGACATACTTGTAATTCCCCAGGCGCTGGGGCTAGAAGTGCTAATGAAACCTGGAGTGGTACGTTGATGGCTTGAAATAAATAAACTATATACAAAGATAGACATTATGTGTGACCAGTTTTGACAATGGAAATGTTTTTACATTTTATGAAAAGGGTCCAGTGCTCCCTGAGCCACTTCGGGAACCAGAAGACCTGAAAAGGTTGAACTTTGCGGTTGACGTGTCTCTGAAGACTAAGGGGACGTTGGACGCGATAACTCTAACTCGAAAGAAGTTAGAAGGAAAAGTGCCATTGTTTGGGTTTACCGGTGCTCCAGTAAGTTTTTATTTCAAGCGTATATCCATTAGTTTCTCAAGGATAATAAAAAAAATTTCCTACTTTTTGCAGTGGACTCTGATGAGCTACATGATTGAAGGCGGTGGAAGCAAAACTTGTCATAAGGCCAAAGCTTGGCTGTATAAGTACCCAAAAGAATCACATCAATTGTTGGACAACATCTGTGAAATTGTGATCCAGTACTTGGTTCTTCAGGTGAAAGCTGGTGCTCAGGTAAAACTAAGTTTTACTTCACGGTTTAGTTGATGCTACATTCACATAGTTGCTTATCGTCATGTGGCGAATTTTATTTAGCTTCTACAAGTCTTTGAATCTCATGCGGAATACTTGTCTCCAGACTCATTTTCAAAGTATTGCTTACCAATTCTCCGGAAAATTGTGACTGAAACGAATTCCAGACTGAAAAGTCAGGGAATCGCAACCGTTCCAATGGTGGTTTTTGCCAAAGGGGGTCATTTCGCAATAAATGAACTCAGCAAAAGTGGCTACAGTGTTTTGGGACTAGACTGGACAATCGATCCAACAGTTGGACGCAAGCTTGCGGAGCCTGGCACCGTTCTCCAAGGAAATATGGACCCAGTAGCTCTTTTTGGGGACACGGTAAACATTTACCCTTCCTTTTGCTAAAAGTTTTGAACCTTTGAACACTTTGCTAGATTCTCTAAACAAAATGAAATCTAATTTGTGTAGGAAACTGTGAAAGCGACTGCAAAAGCCATGATTGAAAAGTTTGGAACAGAAAACTACATTTGTAATCTCGGACACGGGATTTACCCAGAGACACCGGTTTCCTCTGTCGAAGCCTTCATTGAAACTGTGCATTCCTTTCAGCTCTAATACTTCTGCAGACAATCAATCTGACAACGCTCAGTCTTCCACCCATCCGCTATAACTAAAAGTGCCTTAGTAATCCAATATGTGCATTCCAAAGCTTTTGTCAAAAATATGTACTTTCTACCGTCAAGGTAAAAACTATTTTTGTAAATATTGAAATCCGGTAAAAAACTAGTTAATAAATATTATGTCATTTAAGTTTACACGTATCTACGTGAGTGCTTCATTTGTTAACATTTTCACTTCTTTAACACTTTATTAACACTTTCGACTTCATATCACCTTTCTTTGTTCACCTGCAGCTGACCAAAAAACCAGAAAGCCATGTACATAGTTCAAACAAAGGTATACAATTTCACATCGTATTATTTGCATGCCGTGTAAATTTCCATTTGTATCCTGCAGCAGCTGCGGAACTATCACATTGGTTGGATCATGAAAGTAACAACAATGAGATGCATTGATAATGCTTATATTTACGCTACAGACTGCGTGTATGGTCTCACAGAGTCAAAATTTCTGACTCAGAAAGTCCTACTTATTCCTTAAATGTCATGCAGTAGCATACCGTACCATGTGGAAAGTTTTTCGTGGTCGGCATCGCCCTCATACTCATCATTGTTGAAAACAAGGCGGAGCTCACCTCTGTTCCGAGTAGCCGAGCATTATGGATAGAACTTTAGAGAGATGTGGCACAAGCTAACGCGACTATAAAAAGTGTTGCTGCTACAAGCTTCGAATGCACTTCTCCAACATGATAGTACATTCGAGAGATGCAATATTATTAAGAGGTACGCTGCTGCCTGTTTTCTGATACGAAAAAAGCCTTTTCGCTTGTTAGCAATGTTAGCATTGACATTGTGAAGTAATCCCGGAATTGCTTACTTCATTCATTCTCTTGCAAATTGGAAACTTTATTACTTGTAGAATTCTTCACTGATAAGATAACACAAACAGTAGGTAAGAAAAGAGAACTGGAAATGTGATATAGTCAATTCAATTTGAACTTAAACTTATGTTAGTATCTGCACCACCCATTCTCGGAGAAATTGAGCTACAACTTAATGCTCTACTTTTCTCCTTTAGTTTTATTCGGCTTTTGTTTTCTGGGTCAGCAGCGCATTCTATTTCACACATGGTAGTTGACCCTGTGGCAATCTTAAAGTGACCAGTGCAATGTGAGTGCGTCTGTTTCTTTAAATGTTATAACAACTCTCCATGAGTCGCTTATCTATGGAGCTTCCCACATTATTGGATCATGATGTCTATGGTTATCGACCTTGACTTCACAGAACGGAACACGGTTTTGCTGCAAGTTTAGTTTCGAGTATTAATAGTGGCTGTTGAGCTCGAAATAAAGCAACCTTTAGTTTGCAGGTTATATTTAGTTTAGTGCGTTGCTAAAAATAGGGAAAGATAAATATGGAGAGAAAGATAAAGCTGAGATCTTTTAACCCATTCATCACCTGCAAAATATGTCGGGGTTACTTAATAGATGCGACAACAGTGACGGAATGCCTCCACACATGTAAGTCACGCATCTGCTACTTTCCTCACTTTCCTTACTGAACCATGTTTTGATGCTGTTTAAGAAAATTGCGGTTTGGTTGGTTGTACATGAGAATGATGTTACGTTTCAATTTTTTGTAGTTTGTAAAAGTTGTTTGGTAAAACATCTGGAGGAAAACAACACGTGTCCAGAATGCGAAATCGTCATTCATCAATCCCACCCCTTGCAGTACATCAGCTTTGACAGAACCATGCAAGACATTGTCTACAAGCTGGTTCCTCACTTGCAAGAAAGTATGACACATTTTTCTAAGTTGAACAAAGTTTCCACTATTTCACAGAATGAGTTTACTAGATTCATCTTCCGTATTTCAGATGAAGCCAGAAGAGAAAGAGAATTTTACAGATCCCGAGGTCTCGCCTGTCCGAAAGACTTTCCACTTAATATCATGGAGCCCGAAACGACCACGGTTACTGAAGAAGCTAAGCACGCAGAGACAGACTATCATCGGTTGGATGAGCAGGTGAATGTCTGCTTGGAAAGCAAGACTGGACCAATGAAGCCCCTCAAGAGAAAGTTTATTAGATGCTCGTCTTTAGCGACGATCAATTTGCTTAAAAAATATCTCGCCAAGAAACTGTACAACAACATGGATAAGTACAAAGATGTAAGTTATGATCAACCAATGAAATCTTTATTCAATTACCTTACTTTAGAAATCTTCACAAGTTTTTCTTGTTACACACTTTCAATCCTTTAGATTGATATTCTCTGCAATGACGAGCTGCTGGGAAAGGATCACACTTTAAAGTTTGTACTTGTGACGAGATGGAGGTTTCGGGACCCGCCGTTGAAGCTTCAGTATCAACCAAAATTAGAAATGTAGGAATAGTTTATGTACTTGCTCTTTTAAAATTTTCGGACACTTAACGCGCACAATTTTTTTCTCGATATTTCGTTTTTGAGCATTAGATAGACAAACGTTTTTATTTAGCGTAGAAAAATTTCGTTATCGCATTTTTCATTTTAAACTGCAGTCGGCCAATGCGGGATATAATTTAATATTTAGAGACCCTTCAAGCAGTATTTGTTGGCTTGAAACAAATTCAACTTTGCCATTACGCGACATTTTAATAAATTTTAGGAAATAAATAACCGAATCACAGATTCACAATATTTTTATGGTATGACAGAGCTAAAGCTAATGTGGAATGGACCAATCCATCACCCATCATTCAAAACTGACTTTTATTTTATAACTTATTATTATCTCACCGTTTACCCAAATCTTTCATCTAAAACTTTGGTTAGTTAGCGGGTTAGTAGAGCAAGTTCCAATGAGAGGGAAATACTTGTTTTACGAACCGAGTAGGAGTTTATTGCGGAGTGAGTATATGTCCTAGATATTTTGTGCAAACTTAATGGCGATTGCTCCGCAAGATGCTTCCTCCAGGTCTATGTACTTTTAACGGTTAAACTAACACATTAGTGGAATTATGCTTACTATTTTTGTTACAAACGTTTTCGTTTTACATTTAATTATTTTTTGCTATCAATGCTGCAACTGTCCATGTCACAACATAAATCAAGTTGTTGTCTGCACTTCAAAGCGGCTGTTACTATACTTGTCATTGTCTACACTTTACATTAACTTCTGTCAAGATGTGGTTGTTGGTTTGCTGTTGATATAATGAGCTAGTTAATAAATATAGAAGTTAATCACTAAATTTTATCCCGTTCGCTAAGCATTTATTAATCTAGTATTATATTGATTTATAAAAATTAAACTTGTAAATTTCCTTGTAATAACCGCTAGTATTAATTAGTTGTAAGTGATAAAAGGTTTATTATTTGGTGACAATTTGCAATTTAATTTTAATCGACAACATGATTAGCTACTGTGTGGAATTGCGGAACAATAAAAATCAATGTGCTATTTAAATATATAATCGTACACAAGAAAATAAATTATTTACTTTTGTGCGCAACAGGGTGAACCGCAAGGAAATCTACATCAAACAAAATTAAAGATTCATCAGCATAAACTTTCAACTTTGAAGAATAGTCATGTTGTGTACTTGTGTATCATCATCTATGCAACAACCAACTTTGCATGAAATATATGGAAACTGTCAAATTCCCCGAAAGATATGAACATTGATTTTCATGTTTTGGATGTGGATATATGTGGAATTGAAGTTAAAGGAAAAGTAAGTGAAATTTGCATCTTTAGTGAGGCGAGGTCTAGGGTAATTTTGTATTCAAAGGGAAATAGCTCCCTTGTATAATTATGCATAGCATAGCTACAGTGTGTCAATCAGGTATCATGTGGAATGTTGCACCTTGCGAGCTGTAAGCTTCTGTTTACTGTGCTTGGCAGGCAGCTTCCAATTTCTGTACATCTACAAAGTGTACTCGGCTCTCACACGGCTACACTCACTCACTACTCAAGTAAACAGATGTGAGTCAACGAGAAAAGTTCCTTACGTCAAAACCCTGCCAATACAAAATACCTGTTTACCTTTCCTTCTTCAAAACAAACCTTTATTTTTTGACCTTGTCATTAGGTTTGTTTAGTTTGGGAATTGAAACTAAGGTGTTGTTTGAAAGTTTTCACTGACCAATTGAACAAGTTATTTCAACAAGAAACAATTTTATCTTGTGGTTTAAAACCAACTTGATGAAAATGGAAGGAACCGGAGGAGACCACGGTTCTTCTCATGCAAACCCTTACGACATCAATGGAACCAATTTTATACCTGAAAAATTTATCAAGAAGATCATTTCCGTAAGAAATCTTTTGTGTGGTAGCTTTTTTATCTATTTGATCATTATGAATGGTTTAAATGATGAGATTTATCTGCGTTTGATTAGGAATACTCTTTGAACAAGTTGATGGAAACTGAGTCAAGCCTCATCCGACAGATTCAAGACCTTGACTCCGATATGCAGACATTGGTGTATGAGAATTACAACAAATTCATTTTGGCTACAGACACTATTCGCAAAATGAAGACGGATTTTCGTGAAATGGAGGATCGAATGGCCCTACTCTCCAAAAACATTGCGATGATTACCGAAAATTCCTCCAAAGTTTGTAGCAGCTTAAAGGTAACATTTTAGTCATGTTTCTTTTGTTCTACATCCAATTGTCAATGAAAAGTACAAGTGAGATAACTTTTGTATTGTTTTATTTGCAGGAAAAGCGTGACAATGTAAGTCGTCTGTCGGGTATCAACGACCTGTTGAAAAAACTAAAGTTTTTGTTTGAACTGCCCAATAAACTGAAACAGTTTTGTGAAGATAACAACTACGAAGAGGTTGGAAGAAGTATATAATAATACACAATTAATAGTAAGCTAGTAGTATGCACTTGCACAAAAACCTTTTTTTATTCGAATACTTTAAAGGCGGTCAAGTGCTATCTGAATGGAGTGGAATTCGTCAATGAATTTAAAAGATTTCCAAGTTTAGAAGCTATTAAGGTCGACTGCCAACACATTGTACAACGCATTAAGGATGATCTGTGTAAAGATTTTGATGATGAAGAGGTAAATTGATTGGTATTTCATTATTGCCAATGTCTAGTTCAGTTAGTGTTGATATGTATTTGAAAACCAGTTAAAGATGATCGAAGTTTTAACTCATTATTATTACTACAGAAATCTTCGCAGGACCTAACAAGGAACGTGTTCTTACTCCTCTCTCTTGGAGAGTCCTCGGCAGACCTTGGCAAGCGGCTATTGGACAATGCCCTACCAAAACTTAATCAGAATTTGGAAAGCATTAAAATTGCAGATTCGCCAAATGTAAATGATTTTTCAGGATTGTCATGTATAGTTCCAAAATTTATAATGTTAAACGTGTTGAGCTCTGTTTTTCTATCCAGGTCCCACTTGAAGAGTTTATGGAACTGGGTTGTGGAATTTTCCTCAGCAATTTGAGCCTTGTCATTGCATCCTTTTCTCAGGCGTTTATTCAAACTGCAGAGTATGAGTAACAGTAACAATGTAGAATATGTTATTTGTTTAAAACTCAACTGTTTTGGTTGCATACTCAAACTTTGTGATTTTCTAGATTGGGCGAGAACTGTCGACTTGAATCTCAAGAAATGTTAAAACAGTTCACGACCGAGTTGATGGATAATTTTATGGGGATTATGGAGCATCGCCTGACATCTGAAGACGAGTTGAATAACATTCAAGATGCAGAGCAACGGGAGGAGCTGATAAAAGCTTTGGATCGCTTATACCGTCGGCTAATGGCGATGGGAACGTTAATGCCCAATACTGATTTTGCCCCGTAAGGGTTATTTATTATTGTCCAGCTCAATATTGTTTCAACCCACTTTGACAGGGGCTTTATAATGATTTGTTTTGAATAATGGTTAGGTGTGGCCTCGATTTGACATTCCGGGTAACAAAAATGGATGCTGATATGAGTCTACAACGAATAAAAGCCTCGTTTGAAAAAGCAGCTAAGGACTCCAGCGTTGAGCTTAGCTCCCATCCTGGCTCATCTCAAGAAATTCTAGGTTCAATTTTGGCTACCCTTGTCCTTCAAATGAAATCAAGTCTCAATAAACTGCAAGAGTTTTGTCGAGCGGATTTGCAGTTTGCGCAGAATGTCGACTTTAGGCAGAAAATGGCGGTTTTGAGCGTCCGCGAAGGACTGGTAGTATCTGTTTTTAAGTATTTGGCTGAGTTCGGCAAGAATCTGATTCAGGACGAACAGTACAGCAATCTAACGTGGCTGCTGTTGGCAAAACTGTACTTGGATATTGAGATTGGGACAGTGGAGTATATGGTCAACTCTGTGGAAACGGAATTCGATATCAGGAGAGAAAAGCGAAATCAAGTGTACAAACTGACAAATGTTTCCTCCCTAACAACCGCGTTGAACGAGACCGCAAAGGCGTTGGTTAAGGAGTTTGTGTCATGCCAAGGAAATTATATTTCAGAGGTACTCAATCACTCCATTTTCATTAACGTATAAATTGGTCAAGATATGCGATATTCCTAATGATGCATTATTTTTCATTTAGCTTTTGAAATCAGCCGTGCTACGAAATGATCTCATGGCAGTTTCTCACGAGCCCAAAGGACCCAGTCAGCAAATGAAACAGGTGATTGAGGTGTTAACGACGTTAGAAAAGCAGGTTGACTCCATCTTTCCCGACTCCGATTCCTCCTCCTTTTTGAGAAGTGAACGCTCATCAGATTCCTCACGAAGATCACTCAGGTAAGCCACATAAATGCTAAATCCTTCTTTTAGTAATATAATATTACCATCAAGGCCTATAGTTGTTAAATGCGTTTTGTATTTCCACAGCACAAACGCCGGAAATAGAGGACCTTCAAGGCCATCCTTGTGGTCGAATTTCGATCCAAATATGGCTACAAACATTCAAAAATTGTTTTCTGAGCGAGTAGAAATTTTTGGGAATGTCGAGCTCCATAAAAGTGATATGATGATGGCTATTGTCAAAATTGGACTGAGGGTAACTCTCCACAACCTAATTAATATTTACTCTATACTTTGGTCAGTTAGAATTGAATTGAATGTTTATTCAACAACAGGCTTTGTTGGAGTGTATGCGCCAAAAGACATTGTGCAATTTCGGGCTTCACCAAATACAAGTGGATATGCTCTACTTGCAAATGTACTTGTGGAGATTTGTAAACAACGAAAGGTAACCAATTGCTAACATTCCTTTTATACATTTAAAAATGTGATGACTAACAAACTACAAATCCTTTTCTCACAGCTTTTTATACTCCCTGTTGGACGAAATTCTGGCAAGCTCCATTCAGCGTTGTGTCAACCCCACATTGTTGGAGGCATCTGTCGTGGAATCTCTTGCAGAAAAGTGACTGTTAAAACTAAACACGCAATCATTGTGAATAGTAGCCAATTATAATGTAGTCAGATTTGTTACACTTTGAATCGTGCTGTGTGAATGGTTTCTGATTTGAGTTGTTGCTACCTCCATGTGACATTCCGGTTATATGTCACGCGTTTGATATTGTAGAGTGAAATAATTTGATATTTGGATGTTCATGTCTTAGTTTTGTGGATGTGAAGAATAAAAATATTTTGTGATTATCAGTATCATGTCTATACATCAAACATAATATAATCCTAAATGTCCCATCGGTTACTTAACCCTCGGTCGGTGGCTTCAGATATCGATAATGATACGAGAATTTTAGTATTAGACTATCACACGGCTTTCATATTGAGCACATTAAGTATCTGAAATATAAGGTGACAATAACTCGTGATTTGTCGCATTCCCAACGTCTTTTTTATTTTTTAGCCCAATGAGTCATCTAATCTATTCAAAGTTACATACTGGTTGGAAGAGTCAGAGTGTAAAGACGTCAGGTGTGGTGGTATCATTTAAGTCGTTTGCAATGGAACCTACCTTATATATTCATTCCTCTGCCGTGTCATATGTCATATCCAGCCAAGCTTGATAGTGTGGTATCTTATCGAAATACATATTAAGCATGGTGATAAGTGATGACGCTTATAATAACAAGCATTTAAAGATTTTGAATGTATTGAGGATTATGGTGGATTAGCCATGGTGTAGCTGCAGCTCCACTTATTTGTCCGTCTGTCATAGTTCATGCATGCAATAAATAAATAGTATTGCGGAGTTTCCTCAAGTTACAAAGTATAGTAACGGCACAAAATGGCAAAATAAACTTAATTTTTACAGTAATTTAAACTAATCCCCATAGGGAGCTTTCATTTAAAAATTTTCCGCCTCCAATCAATGAAAATTTATGAAATGTTATTCTCACTTCCGTTACAAACCTCATTAGCCCGAAATTTTGACTGTATTTATTTTTGTCTCAATTTTTAAACGATTCGGTTTTGTATCATTCAGGCAGGGAATAATTGTTGAGAATTTATCCAGTTTGGGTATTTTAACCTCAAGAAAAAGTGTTGTCGTGTACTTTGATGTCATCATATCATGCAATCAGGCCATCATCATGCCATGCGTATCATAAGTAAGTATATTTGTGAAATCGTTTTGTGCGGCATTTCTCGGAAGGCTTGTTTTGTTATGGACGTCTGCTGCCTGGTGGAAGCTCTATTTTTTTCTCCAAGTTTGGTTCTGCCAAACATAATGAAAGATGAATATTCAATCAACGAAACACCTGTGGCATATGCGCTTCTGCTGCCAGAAAATAATGTTCTTCTTCTGCTGGTAGCAGCAACATGAGCAGCAAAGATGCATGCGTGTGGTATTGGTTAGTATTGGTACTGGTATGGATCACCATTGGTATGCTCCAGCAGCTCTTCTATTTTTTAACCTATAAATGGTTTGGCAAATCATAAAACGGCAAAAATTGTAAAATCAGTCAGTTATCAGTTGATAAAGAAAAAAATCTCATCACTCGAAAAAATTGCATATAAATTAAACCAATTCAAATAATCATGTACGTAATGGAACTATAAATTGCAGTCATTTAAAATCAGGCCCGCAACCACGGTTTTAAAACTGGGGGATACAACCAGGAAAAAAATCGGCCCCCATTTTGAAAATTATTATTATTACTGCCTTTTAGTATTGCAGACACCTTTACGTCAGCAAAACTACAAAATACTGCCGTACTGCCCTTTTTAGACAAATGTATGAAAGAAGTGCAGCCGGTATAGTTCAAAACTCATACTAGAGTAGGGTTCGGTTCAAGTCAATCTGAATTTTAAAAATTTCAATTCCATTCAATCCGAGTGTTTTTAATTCAATTCGAATGTTTTCAATTCAATTCAATACATGCTGCAAGGAATTCGATTTGAATTTAAAACATTCGAATTGAATTAAAAACATTCGAATTGAATAAAACATTTGAATTGAATTAAAAACATTCGATTTGAATTAAAAACATTCGAATTGAATTAAAAACATTCGAATTGAATAAAACATTCGAATTGAATTAAAAACATTCGAATCGAATAAAACATTCGAATTGAATTAAAAACATTCGAATTGAATAAAACATTCGAATTGAATTAAAAACATTCGAATTGAATTAAAAACATTCGATTTGAATTAAAAACATTCGAATTGAATTAAAAACATCGAATTGAATTTTAAATTAAAATTGCGAGACAATTTATGCCTACTACTCAAGCAGGTGAATTAAAAACGGTCACAAGTACATAATTTGTTCATTGACACAATAAACAAACAACTTAATCATTACGCATGTAGAAACAACATATCCGCATACTGACGACGATTCTGACGACAGAATGAAAACCAATCTCAAAAGAACTGTTGCTTTCAATACATAGTAATGACAGAGTATTACTAAAACTTGCCAGTTGGCTCATTTCGTCTAACTTTTGATGCAACTTACGTAAAAAATACAATTTTTCGGTTTTGCCAGTTGTTCATTTGCCAACAGAAGTGATCATACATCTATTCTTTTAGGGTACCTACCTGGATGGATGAATGGGGAAACACGAGGAATTGTAATTTCGTAATGCTTTTTCCATAGCTTGCGGTTTTCAGTGTTGATAAGAGAGTATGAAATGTGCATTTGGGGACTTACTGAAACAAGCAAGAAGAGAAGGAGGACGACAACGATGATGATTGGATACACAGAAGGAATTATTGGCTTTTTATAAACTAAATGCACATGAGCCTTGCTCTTACTTAAGCCCAAGTCGAGTGAAGCTTCATATTCCACACCACCAGCTTCATATTCAATATGAGATGGCTAAACTGCTATATTTTCTCTTCTGAAACATTATCCTATCCTAATTATGTTGTTTGTATTCACAAAACAAGGGCAAATTGTAGGTAGGAGCAAAAGAAAGAAGATGGATATTTAAACACTTTTTAATAGCGTAACGAACGAGCCCCGTGTCATAATAGAAAACTCACGGTCATGCCATTCGGCAATCGGAAGCACGTATATTTGTAATACAAAGTGGTGCTAGAGATGAGATAAACCACCTAATATTTTTTTATTAGCTAGACACGCCTATTATTGCTGTAATATTGTATCATCATTACAATCAGCATCTCAATCATATCACATCCCAGAACATGATAGTATCAATATTTCTTCTCACCACTCAGGTAAAACGATGTTTCCAAACGGTATGCCCCTTTGTATTGCACTAGCATCGACTGATTGAGATTTTTAACAAAATGTAATGCCACTATGCTCACGTTGCTAATGAAATAGTGCTACAATCTTGTTTCATCCATCTCCACCTTGAATGCCATGTATGCTTTTCACATCCGCTCGCTTCTTAATGTTCTGGAGGAATTGCCGGAAAAGTCTCAGTCAGTAGTCACTCTGCGCTTGGAGTTGCGAAAACAGACACGTTTTCTGGTGTATCGTGCTCTTCCAAACGAACAATGCAATAATGACGCCTTGTTCCCCAAGCTCTGATTTTGGTGAACAACATTGTTGCCGTTTCGTTGAGATCCGTAGTTAAAACAGTAAAAGTTGACGTTAGAACATGGCCTGGCGTAAGAAAAAACCGGTGGACATCAAATGAAAGAGTTAAACCTGGAAAGAGTAAGATCGCCATTCGTATTTGAAGTCATAGTGGCATGATAGTAGGTAACTGATTGGGAGATTTTGTGGACCTAAGGGATCGGAGGAAATGGTTCCCCAGGTTGGATATGCTATCGTAAGTAATGGAGAAACCGTGAGTGAATGAGGTTGAGGCCGAATTGCCCCATGACATTTTTCTCTTTGTCTGAAATTAACCAGTGCATTATTTACATTACTGAAATGTGCCACATTCAGCTATGGTATTTTTTCCTTGGAGTCTTTTCATTTTTGGACTTATTTTTGTTTAAATTTTAACATTACAGCTCAAGTAAAGGAACAGTTATTTAATCCTCAGGGGAGAGGATAGTAGATGCGAAATGGAGTTCAACCGGCTGCTTCCTATTCCACCCGTAAGCACCAAGTAAAGAAGTGCTACAGCTACTGCATGTTATGTACAGATATTTTATGTGGTTTGTGACCGTTCTAATGGGCATTGCATTGAGTTCACATGCGAAAAATAGAAATGTGCTCGTGAGTTCGTTCACAAACCAGAGTATCTGTATCAAACCATCATTTTATGACAGTCAGCAGAAGCACTTTGAAATGGGATTCGTTCATAAAAGCTTTAGCCCGAAGCCAACCGTTACTTGCGTTGGTACGGCTGTATGCGGTGGTGGATGAAATAATTCAGTTTACAGCGATTTTGACATTATTCTCTGATGCTGTGGATAACTGGGATTGTACCATCGGGATCTTGGAACATTATAATAACTAACTATCAAATATATGAAAAGTGAAATTTGCAAAGCTAAAATTTTAGCGTTCCAGATGTGGGTCGTTGTTCCCGTTTGCCTAACGAATCCAATAAAAGACTCAAATTCTCGAGTAAACTCTGAACAACTCTCTTGTTTTTGTATTCTGTCCTAATTTTGCATCTCAATTCATAAATTACGAGCTTTGAAGCTCAGACAATACTTACAACAAATCACACGCACCATCGTCATCATCATCACGGTAATTATTTTCACGTGCATCACACACCCATTTAGCATCATCCGAAGAGGAAACCCAACTTATATCCCTCCCAATATTTAATGTTACCCTCATGACTTGACGCATACTCGGGTCTTAACTACTCCAACTTCCTTCGCTGTAAAACTTGATGGCAGCATTGATTTCCAACTCTCATATCATTCATTTAATGCCACTTCCTTTTTGTCTTCTAAGAGGTCGTTAATTCTCATCAATAGCCATTCGATATCAATTAAGATAAATAACGAGGGCACGAACTTGAAACGAGTAGTTATTATGAATCCAATTTTACATGAATGAACAATTGCATTTATACCTTTTACTTAAGGGGAAATATGGCTTATACGTAAGCCATCATCATCCGTTTGAAAGTTTTTCAACGATATTCAATACATACATAAATACTTTCATCTAAGCTAAACGGTCAAACGTGTAAAACTTTGACTGTCAAATGTTAATTGAGTGCTTCCTCAAACCAGTAATTACTATTCCTTATGGTGTCTCTGCTGCTGTAGGATATTTATGTACGATGTGTTTGTCTATGTCTGAGTAGAGTTGATGATGGTAACAAAAAGGACGAAAGTAGATAATATTACATGTGTCCGTGCACTTCATTATGCTCAATGATGGAATGAGTCATTGTCACAGTCACAGTAGACTGAAGATGCACCAGGCTCCATGCTACTACAGATAAAAGCCACTCGTTGTAAGTATAAAACGTCCCTACAAGCCTTCAATTGAAAGTATAGCCATATTATTATGAATGAATGGGAAAAGAACGACCAAAGCCAGCTTCGCATTAGTAAACGTATGCAATAATGAGGGTTACATCAGCATCAGCCAGAAAAACGTCACATTAAGGAAAACTCAATGAAATGAGCTTATTAAAATTTTGGCTGGAAGAAAAGGGATGCTCGTAAAAACGGCGAATCAACTGGTACTCACAATTTACAGCCGTAAACCATCCTTTTCACGTAGGGATTTTGGGACAGACATTGAAAAACCCTTGATGATGCACACCTGAATGTACCTTCGTATTTCGACCAACCGCATAGCATGACCCTCATCATCAGCATCATATTAGTATCGTTTGGACAATGAAAATGAAAATGGTAATTAGTAGTTTATGCTTTTTTCATTATCATCATCAGCAACTTGTAGAAACCCCTATAAATGGCAGAAAGTTGGGGAAGTAATGTTGCATAAAGCAATCGAGCTTCGCAAAGAATAACGTGTAACTACAACGGAAGCTAAGTTGTGTGACGATCTGTTTCTACTACCTGAAAATTGAAACTACAGCATTAATTTGCATTCGTTGTGCAGTTCCTGAAATCTACATTTTTTCGGAGCTAACGACAAAAATCGTTTCCGATTGTTTCTCGCTACTTTTTTATAATCGACCCGAATATACACCTACCCACAAAAGTTTACTCATCAGAATTCATCGACACATTTAAAAGAGTTGAGTGGTGGTAAGTTTCTTGTTCGTTTTTTATATTACATACGTATACTATACTTGGTTGACAGTGTTGAATAGTGTTTTTTTAACGTAGCGTGTTGATTTAAATCTTTTCCATCTTCCCATTCATATTGCAATAGATTAATTTAGGCATTTCTTCCTTCTTTGATTGAGAGACATTTGCATACGTATTTATTACCAACCAGCAGCTCTTTCATATCACTTCATCGTCAGATCACACCATTTCATCGCAGACTAGTCCAGCTAGGGCCACTGTGTATTATGCAGCTGCATTACATAATATAGATACACACATATTACAGATAGGAAGTGTGTATACCTTTAGTTAGTAAATATGTTGATATGCAAACACTGTGCTGAATATTTTCACCTCATTTAGATCCCATTGATCCCATAAAATGATTTAATATTCAATATAAAATTCACCCTCATCTCACACTCGCTTCCTCCAACTAACTCCAATATATTATGTGACTCTTTGCCTTTATTACGTTTTTTATTAGATGTATTTATTCTACTGTGCAAATTGAAATGAAATGGTATGGTTTTCCATTATTTAGATTCAATTTTGTAGAATTTTGAATTAAATCCTTCCCTACGTATCAATCCTTTCCTTTCCAGACAACCTCTATAAAATTTGATTTGAAAATGACAGGCAAACGGCATCCTTCAATCATTCATTTAGAGAATAGAAAAGGGATTATTGTATTGTTTTAAAAAATTCGTTCTCTTTCTCAAATCATGTTGATGAATGTGAGCTCCCATTGATGACTTGATTTCAGAGCCATGTTTTAGAAACCGAAGGTACAGCTCACAAACGCATTTAGAATATCAAGCTGAAATGCACGTAAGTAAGTAGTTCCCCTAATTATCCCATCCACACCTTTCCATAAATATGTTTTATGCTTGTTGTTACATATCCACCTCAGTTCTGTCACCTGTCGCTTCTTCCTCTGCAGTACCATATTTATTATTCTCTTCCTTTCACATCATAATGGTATCACGCTTCCCATAATTGTTGGGACGATGAGTTAGAAAACCACTTGATAAAACACACTGGAATTGTGTGCGGTTTTCCCATCTTTTTTCTTTAACCATGGGCTCTGTTCTGTGTTAAATATTTGTGTCTGCTCAGAGGTGATCGGAAAAGGGGAAGGAAAAAAGTATGGTACAACTGTTGATGATTCTCCTCCTTCTCCTTGTATCGTTAAATTGTATATATGATGATAGGCTCAGTTAATGATTGTAGAAATTGATGGATATCTTATAACAATACTCAAACTGGAGCTAGATCACCTGCAGAATAAAACGAAACGCGTTCACCAAAAAATACATTTGATTGAGTTGTTAGGTACGTTTTATGCACTGCGTCAGAGCTGATATTCGTATACCAAGAATGAGGAAAAATGGAGAATGGCACAGGTTTCGGTAAATTGCTAAATGCTTCCATTTTTTTTTAGAATGGGGACAGATGTTATAAAATATTGGTGTGTGTGTTTGTGTGGTGAAAAATGGAGCTTTCATAATGAATTGTTCATGTTCATGCTCACCATCTTTACCTACCATCTTTATTTACCATCTATCCATATTTTTACTCATCTTGTCACTTACTAAACTAACTATAGGTAAGTTACTAGGTGAGGTTAATATGCTGGATTGATTGGATGGGTAGTAGTAGTGCATGCTCCTCGCTAACTTTGAGTAGCATCGTCGTAATTTCAATGAAAGAATATCTACCTCCATTCGTCTAAATGATAGTCACCATACTTTACTCTGCGAGCCCGTAGTCTCCGCCATATCTCACTCATTTCAAATCAAACTAATTCCGTGTGTGTTTCACGTTCTTTCCGTGTACTCCACATTTCTAAAAGAAGGCACACGGAGCACACTCGCAATCGGAGACCAAAAGAGATTTTATGAATTTGTAGAAAATAGAATTTAGCGTAGCTTGGCTTTGTTTGAAAACAACAGTTTCGGGTGTGTCATATTTCAGAAGTGGTAATTACGTAGAGACGTACTTGATTTTTGTAATAGTTGAGTAGATAACAAAATAGGGGCCATTGAACGATTTTTGGCTCAGAACTCAAAACGAGTCTTCAAGGAAGACGCCGTCGTTCCTGTGAATCTGCGTGAGAAATTTATATTGGAACAGGTATTCACTGATTATTGTTACATTCAGTGGGTTTAGTTTGTTGAATTACGCATTTTTGGTAAGTTCTAGCCATGGAATGAAGTATAAGTTAAAACCATAATATCTCACTTATTAATAATAATAACATTATTTGTTTTTGTTTGGCGGAGATCATCTGAAGTTTCAAACTTGAGAGACACGTGCTACAGGAGGGAAGACCAGTGTATCATCAGCCAAGACAAGGATCCAAAATATTATCAACTAAGGACTGGAGGAGAATGGTGAAAGTCGCATGGCTAAGTAGTAGCGCCGCAGGTGAAAGTATATTGAATCCACCCGCGTTCTACTGCTTAACAATGACGGCTTTCAACAGTCAACATTTTAACCTATCTATTGGGACGCAATGAGGATTACCTTCGACTTTTACTGAATCCAATTATGAGGAAAACCACCCGGTTGTTCACTTTCAAGCACTAACTGGTTCAAAATGAGTGCTTTGAATCTGTCCAAAAACGCTTCAACAAACTTGGAAACTCATTAATCGAATCATAATAGCTGCAATCTTAGTCAAAACGTGTATTCATGTTTACTACTTATGCATGTTCGGATTCTTGTACTAATTTTTAGTTTCTTAACTTACTACTTTCTACTGACAGCTTTCCCTAAACATATATTTGTGTATTTCTATTCAATTACTGAAACAAACCATATCATTGTATGAATTCTTTGCAAGCTATTAAATAAATATGACGGAATATTTTAATTTTTGAATTCAACTTGAACACATTGTAGTGTAGCTTACACACAACATATCTCATGCAGTGCATCATGCTAATACCGTTACCAGCGCTACAGCGTTCCAACTCCGGCACATTCAAATTGCATCCATCTACCGAAACCATTTTACAGGAATTTCATTGAATCTGTATTTAAATGTCAAAACTGCATTTATACTGTTTTCTAAGAACTAGTTATTTACTTACTTTACAACGACACCTTAAATATTTACATTTTAACAAATTCCTGCATTTCTACCAAGAAACTAGCTTTATCGTGTATAAAACATTATAAGGACGATGGAACGTAGTATAAAACCTAACGTTACGACAGAAGTTGTTTCTCATGATAATAAATGGAATGATGATGGTCATCACATCATCAGCTCATCGTCAAGACTGTTAAAATTCCGACAAAGATATGCATGTGTGTTTTGTAAATCCTTATTCTGTGAAGGAGTGTGCTCCTTCTGCTCATGTTTGGATTTCCATCTTCATCATCATACGCCATGCTCATCTAACAGCGAACGAACTTAGAAGCAAGCAGGAACATGATGTGACCCCACTTCGTATTATGGAAGCAACTAGGAAGAAAGGACATGTGTATTCTGCCTCTTAATCATCTCATAGAGATCAATTGACAACGAGAGAAAGAGCAAAAGGGGAGAATGCATGAAAAAGGAAGCAGAGATTTAGGAAGAATGAGCTGCACCAGCCCCACCACTTGTAACTTCAATCATTCACACAGTCCTTTCATTAGGAGCACAATGCATGCATCATTTTATTACTATCATGAGATCATGTTTCTAAGGAAAAGGAAGAGAAGATTTGGAGTAAGGTTTACAGGAGCAGCAGCAACAGTTGCATTGTCGATTATGAGCATTAAGTCGGCCTGATGTACAAAAGATGACCAGTTGACTACTCCGAATCTCCAACTCATTTATTAATCATCATTTTAATCTTCAATGATGCTTTCAACGTCAGCCTGCCAATCCAGATTCGAAGCTGCGTGGCGACCCCCTTCCAAATGAAAATATATGCAATTCTAACATGGGTTAGAAAAAGGCAACCGAGTCAAACAGATGGAAAAATAAGAAGGTTTGTCAAATGCATGGCAGCCCAAAGCTAACCAGTTATACGTTAGTTACTATGAAGACCACCGTTAACTCCATCATCATGTCGTACAAAACATGTACATAATGTGCAATAACATTTCTTTATTATAGCGAATTAAGGATCACATCCTGCCTCGACAAATTCTTTTTTCTGACACTTACACACACGCTCTCTCTCTCTTTGAACTATCTATAGATGATGGGCAGGATGATGTTCTTCATCTCTCGTGAAATATTTCCCTTGTCGAGTCACTCTTGATATTTTTTCAGTTGGCCAGTGACGATCGACCTCGCAACAGGCACAAAAATATGTCCACCGACCTGCTAGTCAGACAAGCAGCGTTGTATTCCTTTGTGTGCTCCACAAAGAAACGTTTTACATACCAAACAGTCACTGTAATACTGTTTTTGTCAAGCCAAAAAACCAAAAAGAGTGATCCCAAAGATTAAAGATCTGTGAAACAACAAGAGCTGTTGCTGTTGAGTTAAGAAGAGCTAAAGCCGACTTAGTGAAGTATTTTTAAGCTTAATCTTTTTGGGATAGGATTTTAAGTTGCAGTATTTAGGTAGGGGATTCCATCTTGGATTTAAAAGATTTTCCCTATGATTTATTGGAAGCAGTTTAGAGAACGGTTTGCGCCAAACAAAAACAAGCGTTGTCGTGTTATTATTGTATCCAGCAAATTTGCTTAGAGGATAGCCTAGTCAGTATCGGATGATGGAATGGGTGGAGGAGGCGGCATCAACATCAAGATCCGGATCAGCACTCACATTGAGGAGCTGGAAACAAAAATCCCTATTTCGTTCCTAAGTACTAGTGCCGCAGGAGATTGACATTTCATAACAGCTCCTGCTGCTCCAGTGCTTATCAATGGAAAGGGTAATACACCGGATCGTCTACCAAAGAGATTATCATCAGCGTAAGGCAAGCCGCATTCTTTTACACTAGCTGGAAACTGCCGTCAACTCACGTGGATCCCCAGAATGAGCTCAGGATAGATTAGCTAGGGACGTATGCATTTTCTACTCACCAAAAGTCGTAGAGGCAGACGCGAAATATTGTTCCCGGTTAAGATTAGAAATTCAGACTACATTTCCATCAGTTCATTTTGAAAGATGGTATGACGGTATGACGAGGCGTGTGACATGACGAGAGAGTACAGGATATATTGAAAGTGATGTATGGCAAAAAAAATAGGCTACATTTTGGGTCATGTTGCCATTCTATTTAAGGGAAAAAGACATGGAGCATCCTGAAATTGAAATTTATTAGCGTCTTCTTCACACACACATACATCATGGCATTGATGCTAGATGTAAAGTGGTTAAACATCGGAATGAGAAGTGACACCCTTTACCTCATTGACTCCCAAGAGTTTGAGCAGTAGTCAGAGTGAGTGAGGATTTGGAGTTGGGTTAAGTGTGCTTAGATTGGCATTAATAAGCGGCCTTGGATACAAATCAGTAAGAATTTTGACTTGAGCCACTTGAGAGCATCAAGTTTGTGTATTTGGATAGTATGCTTGGGCTAGGGTTGATCGTGCCTCTTCTCTGTGAGTTTGCTATGCTGTCTATTACTCAAAGCCACGCTATATCTATTGGGTGGGGCATGACACAAATAATGTCTTGTATATGAAATGAAACCGAAAATAATATCGTAATATTTCAAAAACTAGCTTTTCAGTTGCAAAATTTTCGTTTTATTATCATATCATCATCATGTACAAACTAACCAACAATTAGCAAACAGTATATAATAGTCTAAAGGCTAAAAATTAAACAACATTTTTAACATCATATCGCACCGTTTCGTTCAATTATGTTCATAAAGCTTAAGTATATTTGACGCATTTGATAAAGTGTTACGTTTTTCTTTCATACAGACATTCCTTTACACCGACAACAGCTCCAGTTTAGAATGTTCTTTTTCAAGAAATAAGCAACGTTTTAACAACAACAGGCATAAAGTATTCATTCGCCAACACAATAATCTTATAGTCACTCTGTAAAAATCAACAAGAGGAACAAACAAAGCATTAGTTTCGTTTCGTTTGGTAAGCAATCTTATCGATTAATTATGAAATTCCTATACAAACGTTCTATTAAATATTATTCCTTATTAGCAAACTTTTTATGTACATTTTTAAATATTTTGTTCAAAAATTGAGAGATGTAGCCTTAGTCAAGTATAAAATTCAAAATTTATTTTACCTAACAAACCATGGGTAAAATGTTGTGTACAAAACTAAATGTTGGTCATCCCATTATGCTTTTAGTTCAACATAATTTGTAACTTACAATATTTCTTTAGCTCGTACAAGATTTAACGCGTCTCTCTGATTTAACTTAACCCCAGCATCAACAAGATCTACTTCACTATGCTATAATTTTCCTTGAAAAACTTATCCGGATTATGTTAAGTCAGTATATTATCAATGTAGATTGATACAGTTAAATTAATTCCGGAACACACTGGGAAACATTGAAATAAATATTAAATAGTTCAAAATACTTAATGTATATATTTCACAAAAGAAAATTGGAAATTAGAACTTGACTTTTACAAACAACAGAATTAAACTGAAGAAACCTACAACGGTATTTAATTCAATAAAGCCGTTGTCATTGTAGCAGCATCTCACTTAGGATAATTGATATTGAGATGCAGGTAGGCAGTCAAGTGCCATAAAAACTCATAAGCTTTCAGTACTTCATTTGACTACAAATGTTTGGTTTACGTTTACATCTATTTTGTGAATAACGTTAAAACTTAGATTTGAAGAAAATACTTTGTATTTCGTATAATTCACAAGACAAAATATTGGCTAAACTGAACAGCAGCAATGAACTGAAGAAAACTGCTCATACTATGATTAGTAGCTCTGCATTTAGCAACCCAGTAATCTTAAACTAAAACTGTCTTTATTACTATTTAACACTACACTAATATAAATCTATTTAATTAAGTAACACTTGTCGAGGATAGCCTCTCGTTAGAAAAAAGTTCCCTGTTCCGTTTTTCACGAGTATCCGTTACCAGTTGATTTGACTTTTCATTTGACGTTTACTCCAACCAAACTAAAGTTCTTACCGAAATACTTTAAGTTTGATTTGGTATCATTTTGGCAAAGTTTTTGGTACGGGAAATGTATAAAACGGACTGACTTGTTTTTTTCATTATTTGGGAAGATATTTACATAAAAGTCTAGTTGTCAGAGTCGTCATGACCGTATAAGATATTATTCTTAGGATTGTCTTTGAAAAAGATTGAATGTGGATCTACTTTGTATAGATGAAAAGTGGTTTTGTTGCAAATGATGGATAGGTTTCCCTCATTCGAAATGCAGATCTTGTTTTTAAAACGTTCTTCCTTTTTGTTAGCCGATAGCAAGTTTTGAAACCACAATTGGCATGAGGAGGGAAAAGTTGATTCCTGCAAAGATTCCAGTGATGAGGAAGGCTGCACCAAACATGCCTGCTATGGGAGCATATTCCGTTTCAACACATCTGTGAAAGCATAGCAGAAATAATAATTTATTTAGACAGGTGTAAAAATGGAATAGCTTCATAAAAGTGGCTACTATTGTCCACCCTGTTTTTCTTACCTGGGACAATACATCATAGCCAAGGAGCTGTAGTATCCACTGGTAATACCTAAGAGAACACCACCGGACCAGTAAGTCCAGTCGTCAAAAGCAAAGTTGGGCATAAATACACGGGTAATGTCCTTTGGTTGGTAGTTGCACAGGAGGAAAAATGGAATAAAAAGAATTCGAAGCATGACCGGAACCCACAAGTATTTTGGACCAGGCTGTAAAATAAAATTAAGGAGAGAGATACGATAAGTTGAAGATTTGGGCACACGCCATTTCTTGAGTTTCAAACTTAATACATACTTAATCGCACGACTGTCATTGTATATCTTCTTATCTTACCCATTGAAACAAGCCAGGAACCATGTTTCCAAGCATGGCAAACAGGTTGAATGTCAGGAAGCAAGTCACGCCTACAAAGTACTTGTCTGGGATTACAAAATCCGGATTTACCATTTTTACGTCTGAAAAGACAAAGTAAATTTGGTTGATTTCTCATAACTGCAATCAATACAGTGAAAATAAGCATCTCTCCTTCCTTTTCAAGTGCGTACCTGAATGAACGGCAGGGAAAATGGCAAGTGTAACAAAAAATACCATAAAAACGTTGAAACACTGTGGAAAACATTTTTTGAGTATCGCGAAGTACGGAGTACGCTGTGAGACACCACGTCGTCCAGCCTGCCTCTTATTCTCTTGCTCCCTCGCACTCATCATTTCATGGTAACGATAAAATTTCTGTGTAAAACCAAAAGTCACATAACCCGACACTATTCATTTTTAAATCAGAAAGGGCAGTATAATTCAAGACCCATATCTCAACGTACCGTAAGAGGAAGTGCGAAGTAAGTGTCAAAGCAGGTGAGGAGGACGAAGAGGGCAGTGATAAAGTAGTAAATGGCAGCAGTTCTTTCCGAAGGTGCCATTGCAAGGGAGATCAAGTTAATGATTGATGTGAATGTACCTGAAATATTCTAAACAACCAAACGAAACCGAATGTGATTAGAATTTTCCCAAATTATTTGCAACTCAGAGTTAAAAAATATTATGGTTAAATACGAACCGAGCCCAGCACAACTGCTCCTGTGTAGTCCAACTTTGCAGCTATTCCGTATACTGAGTTTTGGTATATTCCTCCAGCCACTAGAAAATAATTGAAGGTATTAATAACCATCTACACGAAAAGCTTGAAGAAACTGCAACATTAGCATGATTTATATTTGATTCTCTCACTGTTGATAACAACCACGGAAGCTATCGTCAACCAAAAGAATACTCCAGGATACTCGGAAGTGTCAAGCATGGCTAATACCACGGTAAAAATGAAAAGAATCACTTCAATAACAATAGACCAAACGATTCTCGTCTTGAGGCTTCCCCTGTAAAATCAATATGTTTGTGTATAATTTAATTATAGTGTCAACTATGGCAGCCGTATGAATTTCCTGAGTCTGCTCATCACCAAGCGCTTACCCGATCTGGATGAAAATATTAAACCAGTTGAAGAAGACATTTGGAATTTGGGCTGCAAAACCAATATACTGTAAAAAGTTGGCCGCGTACTCAGATTGTTGCCCTGTGTACTTCTCGCTCAGTTTGTAGCTTACAAAGTACTGAAAATATAATGAACAAAAATTAACAATCTGTCATCATTATTATCCCTTATAACTACATCACTTTGAAAGCTTACATCTTTGGCTGTGATAAACATGTTCCAGGGCATCAATGTTCCCACGCCATGAATAACAAGGATGAGATACACTAAATTAAACCTGGAAGAAAAATTGAAATGTTTTATAACCGGAAATAATATACTGATGCTTTTTATTTATTTGGATAAACCAACCTATCTTGAGGCACTTTTACTAAAGGCCGCAATTTTTTATTCACATTGTACTTTGCTATGTTTTCAACGTTTTCACTATTTTCCATCAACTCTATTCCTCCATCGTGCTCCCCTTTTCGAAGCAACGGCATGGAGAAATCGGACAATTTTTTCGGACGACCAGGAGAATAGTAGCATATTGATGAAAAATCATCAATTGATGCTAAAGGCGCTCTCTTTTCACCCGCCATAGTGTCTTTTCCCTTAGCGAAAACACATTAGCTTATTGTCCAAGTCCTTCTCCCCGAATTTTACTTTTGACAAGCTTCATCACAAAATCACTACTGTTTTATCAAGTCATTTTATCATAGGACAAACTCTTACTCTTGCTCACACTTTCACCTACTATTCATTCTCTATTCAATGTTCCACTTCTGTAACTTAATACTTCAATTTCTCCCAATTTCCGCTGTCTAGTTCAATCATTGTGATGGCCATAAAGGAACTAATGCAATGGCATTCGATTTGAGGTAAATGTGATAAAGATGCAGCAAATTATTGTTAGCATTTCCCTGCTCTCTTTCTGCTTTTGCTGATATTAACATTTCGTGTGAGTTAGAACACTTCCACGTTCAACGATCTACGATAATGTGATGAGACAACAAGTCTAACGACTTAACTAATATTTTGCGCAATTTCCGATTCCCCCTTCACTATACTTGCAATGTTGTATCCAAGGTTCTTATGTACTTAAAATAGTTTATCGTCTAAATGAAAGCTTGTATTTACTACATAAATCACGATGATTATAACACAATGTTGCACTAAATGTCTTCCACAGATGAGGTTTTCTTTTCGCAGAAAAACAAAAGAGCAAATAATTATGAGAGGGAGAGCTGACTGCTATTTGGAACTGGATACAAACTAACAACACCAGCTCTATCAAGTACATCTCAGTCACACACATCTGTATTCTACACAACGGAGAGCGAGAAAAGGAAGAGGACAGGGCAGAAAGGGGAATCAATCGATAAACCGGTGAAATGAGAAACTATATCATCTAAGCCCTCCCCATCCAACAACATAACCAAACCAAGTTCAGCCTGAGCTCGGAAGAAGCACAGAAGCAGACAAAATAGCGACTGACTCAGTTGTCAATTTGGGAAAGCAAGCAACATGAAAAATTTCACTGACTGTCGCTCTCGCTGTAATTTTTTGTTTTCTCAACAAATGGAATATTATACTAGTACCATGTTTATGCTGATATTTATTATGTATGGTCAGAAAAAAGAAGTAAAAAGTATGCGCGAAGACAGAATTAGGAGTGAAAATGTTGTTACTGAAATACTTGTAAATACGTGGAATGTGCTCAGTTTCTGTAAAGTAAGTCAAGACGACTCAAAAGAAAACCTTTTCATGACGACAAGCGTAAACGTTTCAAGTACATTGTTCCGTATGTATGCATCATAAAAAATCTATGCAAGTTTAACAGGCTGGAGGGGGAACGTAGGCTCGGTTAATAATATAAGACCATATATGAGCTTAGCAGTGGATACACTAGCATGATTTTACTATTGGCTTTAAAAAGCATACAATAAATGAAGTGCTGCATGTTGAGACTTCCGTTGTGAAACAGATTCATCCCCACCATTCTCATTTTTTTCCTTTTGCTATTATCAACCGAGGATTGGAGTGAGTTAGGCCAAAAGGAATGGAAAAAACGGAGAGTATTTGTTCCATTGTTAGAATCACAAACCAGTAAAAAAAGTGACTAACAGAGGAGTACCGTAGTATGGGCATAGTGAGCTACGAAAGAAGCTAGTAACACAACGTATAGTAAAGGACGAATACTATGCTCCTGTTTCTGGAAGTCACCCTTACCATTTCACATACCTACTCAGAATGACATGATATGACATGGAGAGCAGTAGTAGCCAGTTCGTCAGTCATGATTTTACTCTGCAATACACAACTTGTGTGTAAAGCCTCCAGCTGCTCTGGTCTGACTATAAAAATCATGCTTGTCCAAAGGAGAATAAAAACTGACGGAATACAAACACTTGAGCAAGATCCTGAGAGATCCCGGCTACTGTTCTAACCCAACATGGATTTCCCTATTCCCGTAGAATTCATTCATTTTCATACAAGTTCATCCCTTTGGTTTTGGTGATGTGAACTATGCCTAGCATGCAATGCAGCAGAGAAAACAGGATTTAGTTTCGTTTGTCGCTTCACTTCGCATACTTACGATACGGTTTGTGCGTATTAGGAGTTTGCTTTTATTCATGAGCCCATTTTTTTGGAATGAAAACCTTTACGAAAAACTGTTGTCTCTGTTCCGTCATTCCGTTCTATTATCAATGAGCAAATAGAGAATGTGATGGGATATGATACTATTATTACTTACAACTTATGATGATATACTTTTATGAGTTTTCCTTCCGTCCTTTCATACACGTTGGACAAATGTCAGGAGTACGATTAGAAGAGTAGAAAACACTTGCCACAAAGAACAGGATAAACATTATCAAAAAATGAAGGAGGGAAGCACCATGGTTGTGCTCAATTATGAATATTTCCAATTTTCCTTTTCCCTCCGTACAATATACATAATTTACATGTGAATGTTTGCACTTCTGTACCAAATCTTATCAGATCGGATGGGAAGCAGATCTCATGTATCATTTTTATGGCATAGCAACCAACCACCAAGCAGAACATGGAAAGTGGAAGTTTATTTAATTTAATTTAGTCCGTGTGTAGATTTTGAATCCAAATTCGGAAATTTGTCTGGCATGCAACTGTCGTGTCAACCTCCTCCCGTGGCTTTGCTCATTGCTTTTCGAGAAACAAGCTTTGTCATATGAATTCCAATCTGGTTGTTCTCACACAAGACTTGCTACTTACTGTTACCGTCTTCTAAAGCTCTGATGCTTTCTGTCATGAAAAAAGTTGTTTATTTTTATCCAAAAACGGGAGTCGATTGCTTAGACCTGCTCTCAATATATTATTCGCGTGCACTCAGCTTAGTTTTAAGCTAGCTAGGGAAAATGTAGTAAAAAAAGAGTTGACAATTGTAGCCCTGTTTTTGTAGCATAGCCCAAAAATGCTGTACTTTTGCTTATTATCAGAGTCACTCAATTCCTTTGTCGTTTCTCATTTGCTTTTCACTTTGTCTCTTCTTAAAACTAGACGTACAGTCGGCTACTGAGCTGAGATACCTCGTACGCTATATAATGTTAAAATGCCAATGCCCGGCATCTCAGCCCCATAGTTGAGGTGGAAGTGCGTACATGCCTCATATGTGTATGCATGTAGAAGGGAAATGAAATGGTAAAAAATACTCCTAGAAACGACGTACGAGTCTATTAGCATCTTATGGAAAGTACGTCATGAATTTAATATTTGATAAGAAACCCAACGTCAGCATTCAATCTCGAGAAAGTCTATGACATAAAACCCGTACAGTATGAAATGCCTGGTTTCCAAAAAAGTTGATATGGAACTCGTTGATATGGTTTATGATTTGATTGAATTGTTCGAAGTCATAAATAAATCTCCACCAATATTATAATATAATGTACCTGTCCTTTGGAGGTTGCGATAAATTTGCAAGGCTACTTCTCATATGAAAATCATCGCCAGTGTTTGGCATCGTATCTTCATAGCCCGGAGTCAGTCTTACAGGTCCAGTGTTGGATCCTCCTCCACCAGAAGCAACGATGGCAGTGGAACTGCCACTGCTTCCTAGAAATGGTTGTTTTTCCACTTCCATCTCTTCATCTCTCGTCCTATTGTCTCCTAAAAGGGAGAATGGACAAGGAACATACATTATTTAAAAAGGCACACAAATTTAATAATTCCAAAATTTCTTCAAGCAAAGCAAAGTTGCTACGAAGCATAAAGTATGCATGCATGCACAAACGATTCACGTAGAGCACTCTCACTTACTCACGTGCTCGCTTAACCCACTTCTGCTGCTAATTATGTTTGTTACACCATCTATCTTACGCAAAGCGGCTTCTCCGTCTCCACACTTACACATTGCTGGCATGAGAAGCTTTTAGCAGCTCTACCCTAGCTCAAAAATGTATGAGAGAGAAAACTGCTCACGAGTACTGCGTGCTTTTCTAATAAGCCAAAAGTGCCACGTGCTTCCCTTTTTTTCCTGTGTCGCCGCTGCTGCTAACACCTTATCAATTTTGTTATACAAGATTTCTAGGATCTGTAACATGCTGTTTGGATTATGTGACAGTAAACCAAAAGGAATTGGCTACAGCAAAGAAGGACTAGAGAAAACAAGAATTTTAGAGACTCCCTTTTCCCCAAAAAGAATCCAATAAGTCAGGAATGTAGGAAGGGAGCTAATAAAATACAAAGAGTAGGAAACGAAAAGGAAAAGTAATAAAGTATGGAGTAAGAAACGCCAAAAAAAACTTAGTTGTGAACAAAAGCGCATACCTTTTTACTCAAAATTAGATATGGATTCATATACACACTATTGGAAAGCAAGAAGCTGCAGCGTTTTAAATAATATTCAACTAACGAATGGCAGTAAGCTCCACGGGATTGTCCTCCTTGGCCACTGTCATGATGATGGTTGTTTGTATGGAAACTATTCACTTGAACAAGTACAGCATGAAGTATGCCCTAAGGCGCCAATTTAATTTACACTAGAAATCCAGTTTTGCGGAAGCTTCCTGCTTTTTGAGTTACTACTTTTATTGGGAACTTCCTCCAAATGTGTAAGGTTTTTACGCGGGTGTCTGAGATCACAATATAAAGGCAGTAAAAGTTTTTCCCCTGCAAGTCTGTCTAAATCAGAATCAAGGGCTTGATGGATAACGGAGGTAAAGTCTGCTGTGATAACACTATATCAGTCCAGGAGCCACGCTCTTGTTGCCCACGCACATTACACTTTGATGGCTTATTTTGTATTGCAAGTCAATATTATCATATCCGATCCAATCTGCTTGATAACTCTGTAGATAAACGCATGGAGCAGATTCGTAACTTGACAATTAATAAGGAGTTTACTTTTACCCGCAAAAAATGTAGTCGAAAGTATTCAACTTTTGGCCCTGCTTGCTTTCACCAGAGGCGAAATTTTCTACTACTAATTTTCCATTTCCTTGCTTTTTCAATCGAAATCGTTTATTTAAAACGCAAAATGTTTTCACATTGAGATAAAAGTCATGTAAAACTCAACTCGTCACTTCAATCACTCATCAAGATCAGGTTTTTGTTTGCACTTGCAAGCCAATATGGAGAACACTTTTGATATGCAAAATACATTTAAAACACCGACTCGAAATCTTGAGTAGGAAAGCGAAAGGATTTTTTGGATACTAATGAATTCTGGTATAAAATCTGCTGATATGTTTTGCAAAGAAAAGCCGATGACGGTTACCGGCCTGCTTTAAGTAAATTGAGTTCACTTGTTTGTGTCTCATCAGTCGAACGTCTACTGGTGTCTCGTGGAGTCAAGACCAAGTAGAGCTTTCGTCTTGGGGAAACAGCGGAGAGACTGGAATAGTATGAAAGGTGGAAGGAAGGCAAACCCCAAGTTGAGACCTAGCTGTACTTATATGCGACTGCTAGAGATGAGGAATAAATTTGTATGAAAGAGAAGAGATCAGTACGCTAGCTTGCTCCTTATGCCAATGGTGGTGGTGATGATGATGATAGTCCAGAACAAACCCAGTGCTTTCGGATTTATGAATGAAGAAGGAGTTAGAAAATGGAGTTGCCTCTTCTATCTTTGCTGGGTACTTTTAACATGTAGGAGCAGACTTGATGTTATTGGTGCAAAGCAAAATTGAGTAAGTGAGAAATACAATGGAACTCTAAGTATAAATAGAGATATTTATATACCTTTAGCAAGCATGTGCAAAAATTATGCATGTTCGGATTCATTCCTTTTCTCATTCACACACACACCACCAAAAATGGGAGGATGTGATGAAAATGGAGATGCAGTGAGAAGAAGGGAAAGAAGAAGCAAAAAACTGCATGACAAATTCGACTGTGTGAAACAATATTATGTGCGTCTTGTTAGTGATGGTTTTGTATCAGCCTGACACAAACTGTAATGAAGCGTTTTGAAATATTTCAATTTGTGTCCGTAATTACACAACGTATACCACAACTTTGTAACATACCGATATGATATGTCAGATATAAAATCTCAAATATGAAACTTGCAACAAATTTACTTTCCGGCGTTGGCACCATTCTTCCACAATAATTTGAAACTAGTACTTTGAGTCATTTAATAATATTCCGAAATGATTTCCGGTTGAATAAATCTGTAAATTATATTTAAAAGTTAAATATTAAGATTTTATAACCACGTTAATCAATCATATTTAATCTTGCTGACATGATTTATCGAAACTATGTATATGACTATTGTCGTTTCTTTTGTATATGTTCAGAAAAGTAAAGCTTAAAATGTTTCAATTTGTTTCATTTCACCCTTGAGGATAAACAGCAATGAAACACAAAGCATGATGCAGGTTTGACGCAAAAACAAACTCTTTGCGTCTGAAAGATTTTGACATAAAACCATCACTAGTCTGGGCAGAATGCGTGAATTAGCATATTACTCAATTCAGTAACTTAGCGCTCTGCTGCCACTGCCACTGGCGACTTACTCAGTAGTAGATGTAGAATAAACACAAGCAAAATGGTTTGATTAGTATGGAACCTAGTATGAAATTAATTAGAGCAGTAGTCACATAGCGTTGCATGGGACAGGTCATCGTAGATGGTTGTATAAATAAAAATAATACTCTCATCTCTTGAAGCAGTTACACATTACAGCAAATCAACATCTATTAAATGCTTAATTACTTATGCATGAGTACTATATATAAAGAGACACATAAAGCGAATAAAGTCGTGTTATTTCTTGAATCTCAAGATAATGCTTATTTTAATCCCTGGTGAAGTAGCACAGCAAATTATAGAGTTCCATTAGCAGAGTCAAAGGCCACAAATCTCCAAGAGCGAAATATTTTGGATTTAAATGACAAGTCGAAAGCAAAAGTGTCAAGTTACGCATGAACAGTAGAATTGCAAACACTGGGAATAATTATGCAAGTGTTCTGCTTGCTTTGCCTTTTCCATCCAGAGTAACATTATGAAGTTTTTTATGATGACAGTGCTGATAATGACAAGTGAATCGAATCAAGTTACCACTTCCGAGCGTCACGTCTCCATCCACATCCTTCTTATTTTGTCTCACATACAAAAACAACTTGAAGTTGAAATCTCCCTTTTAAAGCATTATAATACACGATGAGATACGAATGGCACAAGAGTTGTAAGCAAATACCATCTGGAATTCTCCTGTGTCACTTTTCGGTACAATGTACCTTGGTAAAGCATATTTGCGGCTTCGAAAAATGAACAAACGGAAAGAAAAAATGTCATTGCCAATTCATTAATAGCTCTCGAGATTACCATTTTAAGGAGATTAGGTCTGGAAAAAGGATTAGGTCTAACTTTTAGACCTAACAGTGCGTTAGATTTACGAGTCAACTGAGTTAATGGCAGATTAAGATGAAGTATGTAAAAGTGTAGCAACATTATCAGGCGCCAAGAAGCAATTAAATTACTTGCCGAACAAATTATGGAGTTCTGTGAGAAAGAAACTGAAAGTAATACGTGAATTGATGACAATTAAGTTTGCAGCTGCTGACTGGGTTGTAAAAATAACACTTTTTTTATTCGCAAAAATTCCTATTGCATGAATCATTAATCCTTTAATGACAAGTATTCTGCTTTATAGAGAATTTAGCAGAATGTACCGTTTCTAATTTTGCCCCACTATCAACCACTTTGTGTTTAACCTGTAAAGTCAACTTTTGATAACGTCGTCTCCATAAATTTGTGTCCATGCATAATTACCATAGTTGTGAATGTCTATTTAGCAAGACAATCAGTTTCAAATTAGAATGCAGTGTATTTTTTAAACTTAAGCAATAGGCAGCAGCTGAAACAGCATTGCGATTTATTTAAGAAAGCCTTGAAGAATGCCGCATCAATAGCAAAGTCCACTACAAAGCTAATTGGTTAATCGGATTACAACAATATTGTAACTTACTCCACGAAGAAGAAGGTTCCATTTTTCCTTTGAAAGAACTCTCGCTCTTTCTCATGTTGGCACTGCGACAACTACACTTTTGAGAGACCCTTTGCTCTCAAACGTTTGCTGAGTTTGTACGGAATATGTGGAAGTTACTCTTGCACAGTATATTTCACGTATTGTCCAGCAACGTTCCCTTTTTCCCTTCCCTCACACTGCACTATTGTATATAATTTTTGCTGGCCAAACTTATTTGTAAGCCTAAGCTCAGAAACTCATCAAAAACAATTCTCTCGTTATTTAACAACAGTAGAGTAGCTTTAACAATTATTTAAATACAAATCTGTATGTATATTCCAAGTAACTATTGTTCAGTCAACACATAAAGTATTATTTTCGTTACAACTTTGCAAAATGTATAGTAAGTCTGTATATAATATGGAAGTCAGATAATAGCTTGGGCGGTAATTAGGTACAAACCGATATACTACCTCTGACTATATGGCATTTACAAATGGAAGACTGCTGTTTTGAACGGAGAGAAGGCTATATATACATAATATACACAGTAATTTCAATGCTTTAATAGAAATCATTTGGTTAGTAATACATATATGACTAGTTTAGCTTAATTGAAGCATGGTTTTATTGTTCTCAAGTATTTTACTCTTACAAACTACCAGTTTTTGCGACAGTCAACTTGTTTCAAATAAATAAGACTTTTCTTAAACTTTCCTAAACCTAGAGTCCAGCTTATTGTCTCGCACCCTGATCATACTAATACAATTTTAAATGTTATATTTTAGACTTTTAACTTGCCTCCTGTTTAAAACTTTAAAAAATGCGGTGATTGTCGTTGCTTAATTCAGTTATTAATATTAGTACAATTAGTAATTTTATATTAATACTTTATCATGACACAGAGGACTGGAAGCAGTTTTACAGTACGATTTGTCTTTTTTCCTTTCTTATTGTTAATGATTAACACAACTTTAAATGAATACAATGGTAACTAAACTACGATTATTTTTGCAAAGTCGACAACGAGCGACAAATTGTGGTGTAATCTATAGCTTTCTAATTTCCATTTACTTCAACTATCCTATTTTAACACCGTACAGAACTGAAGAAGCCCATTTAAAACTTCATAAAATTTGCCAGCTGCACTCGTTAGTTCCGGCGTCCCGCGTCCAAATGTATTTTCCTTGTTGATAAGGTTCGTTGTCACTTATTGTATTGGCCTGGGCCGTTCAACTTGATAATACATACATACATAGTACGATCATACAAGGCATTTGTAGTTTAGATAAGTCAAGGTGCAAGTACAAATTATGTCGAGGGTAGTTATTACTAAACCATGGAAATAATTCATCTCAACACTGCTTCTTTTTGATAAAAAAAACTTGGTCAATGGTAAACTACGCTTGACATTGATACCATATCAAAGCTTACGATTTGACATTTACAATAAAAAAATGTAATACACTTTATAATTTATATACTATGTAGTCTGCGCGCATTAGACATTCATCTGTGTTCGCCCTAATATTCCAATATTGGCTGATGGTGAGTTTGACAGAACAAATAATATTGTACTTTAAAATAATTTTTTCAAACTACAGTACAATCCAACTCAATTACAATCATTTACATATATGCATGACAAAGTAGAGTACACACATATATTAAAGGCAACTGCTGCTGTTGAGGAATAAAAGCAACCTGGTACGACTTTGACCTTGATTCAACGAAAGTACATTATGTAAACTTATCAAAACTTGAATGTGGAGCACATACTTATATCGACACTGTTATAATATAACCCACTTGTAGTGCGTTATCCAAAACTTGGTGGTGATGATTGGTGCTCAAGACGAGGATGTTAATGGTACATTTTTTTATGTCTGAACAGCCGAATCAGTTCCATACATTATGTTTTAATGATATTGGGCACATTTAAAAAAGCGTATTAAATAATACCAGACATTCTCAAGTATTATTTTTTAATCTTTTGGATATGATGATGACGATGCTCGTAAAAACACTCCTTCCCAAACAAACCTCTACAATGTCTTTACTAATGGAACCGTGTGTGTTGAAAAAAGTTATTAGTAGCATGTTCCCTCACATCTAAGCACATCTCTTTTCCATTCTTTCTTATTGTTAGCAATGAGACCAAAACTGTATTATGCCAATATGTGTGAGTTACATAACGTACATACATGAGCCAGCAGATATTGGAGAGAAGACGTAGGATAAAATAAACAAGTTGTATAGAAAAGATGAGGAAAGGTTTTTTACGAACACATGTTGGCTTGGTGTGTGCGTGTGGTGTGAATAGAGCAATGTTTTCTTTGTCGATGCTGAAAGTAGCTAAACGGCGTTGGATGGAATGGAATATTAGTATACGGATGGAAAGACATCATGCTCACAAGTAAGAAAAGCTTCTTGCCTATAAGTAAGTAAGAAATAGTTGCGCTATTGCAGAAGATTGAGGAGGATTCATGCAAAGCATATTTGAAAGAGTAGACTAGCAGCTATTACATAAGGACAGATGATATTATGTTGATGATGAGGGCTGTGGTAATGCAGCAGAAAAGCCGAATAGTCAAACCCGGCTTCGTGACTGGGTCTACGGTTTCATAATCATAGTATGGTCTTATATATGGATGGACTATGAACCATACTGGGATGCTCAAGAAGGAGAACCCGAGACGGTTTATCAGACTAAATGGCACAATGTGTGTGATGTGTGATCCTGTGGCAGTAGTATTAGTTTGGGTTGGATAGATTGTTTTCAAAGTCTCTTCTACTTAAGCTGCTTAGTTTCGAGAACAGGATGGTCGTGTACTTGCTCAACGTTACACTTTACTTTGAAATTAGTTCGGATTCAAAACAGATCAAGAAATGTCCATAACACACCATATGAATAGATTGTAAAATATTATGTGCAACCTTCCTTTCGGCTTTGAGTCTGTCGCTGTTGTAATCTATTTTCATGACGATGTAATTATAATTTACTCTCCGGTCAGTAAATTAAATTTCAGTAATTAACTCTCAGCTCTACTAAGTATTGTTGCATTCTTCCACGTGGTTCGACATTTTGGTATATGCCTTTAAAATTTTGCATGATCCGATGTAAAGGGATTTATACGCAATACGCGTGAATTTCACATTCTCACCAAACCATACTGCAATGCCTCTCTGTCTCTTTCTGCACCACACCACTGCTGCAGAACTGTTTTTAATGGATAAAAAGTGTGTGAGGGAGAGAGATCTTTGTGGCTCATATTCAGTTTTGCTTGTTTGTAGCATGGAAAATATTATGCCGGTTGCAAATAAAGGGTAATGTATGGTACATATGTGATTTATGGATTTCGGTGCGGACAACGAATTCTAATGAGTGTCGTCTCGCCCTTTTATCTCCTTATTTTGCTCCTTCCTTTTTCATACTTTTGCAAGAAAAAAACAAGTATCTAGATGAGTGAGCGAGAAAATGGTATCCTCTACTTTCGGTGCTATGCTACTAGTAAATACAAAAACAACTATTTAAGTGTAAAGCGGGTTAGACGTTGAGAGAGTTAAAAAAGAAGAGAAGGAACTAATTACTTTATCATATTTTTTGGACTAAATGCTTATTACTATTCGTTACAAATTGGTTTTCCCCAGCTTACTATGAATGCTGTCTCCAGCAGATTTCAGATGCTTTGGTGTGTGTACTCAAATCCAAAGACACCATACCATACTAGCAAACTACCTTCACAAATTAGGCTTAGTCTGCTTGACTTTCCATTTGCTCTTATTTGCATCTATGACGGAAATGAGCATCCTGTTTTGCAACAAAGCAGAAACAAATTGGTTTTCTTGGAAGCCAAACTACTTTTTGTGCGTGGTTGAGTCCGAGTATGGAACAGCCTGGAGACCGGATCATTGGATACTAAAAATTATAGAAATAAAGCTTTTTTGCTTTTACACGGGATTCCTTTGTTTTCTGGCATTCAACGAAAAAAAGGAAATTATTTGCTATCCAATTTATTTGCACCTGTTCTTAAAGCTTGTCGTAAGATATTACTTTATTGTTATCAGTTGTCATTCAGGTAGCTATACATCATTTGATACCCTGAACATTGAACATCAATTCACATATATCTGTAAGGTCATTCCATAATTTTTAGATAAATCCATTTCCACGCCATATTAACGTAGTCATAACCAAAAACAACAAATTTTTAAATTATCAATTCATAGTCATGAAAACTCGGACATTGTATTGTATTGTGTAATTACGCTCGTTATTCCTAGCACACTATTTAATTTTGATTTTACATGGTTGAAGTGTTTTTTCAACGTAAAACCGGAATCTAATTGCATACATAGATTGTACGTAGTGAAAATTTGAACCGGTAAGTCGGTTTGTGAAGTAGTTTGGTGTAAGTAGAATTTATAATTAAATTCTATTTTGAAGAGCATCACTCTGAAGGCTTTGCATACCTAACATATCACTTACATTCTTACAATCGGTTGCATCAAAAAAATACACTATATTATGCATGTAGTAGGAAGTCCATTCACTTTTTATATTCATATTGCAAATCTGACAAATGAAATTCTAATTCCAACGATGAACAATGAGCTCATGCTTGACCCCTACATGGCACTGTTATCCGAGTAAAAAACATGTTGTGTCGATATGGAGGGGATGACATCACAAAGATTGGGATTGCCTGGCTGTTGAAATTTATACAATTTCGTTGAATTTTGCATAATAGGATCCGACGAATAAAACACCGGGTCATCTCGAATATTTCCTCGTTTGTAGCGACAGCAGCTACAAATGTAATGAAATATGTGGCACACATGATAATTGCATTTTTTCATAAAGTTACAAGCCGACGACTTTCTCCCTTTCCTTACTCCCCCGTCAGGGTCCGCCCTCAAGGAGTGGTTCCAAATGACATACAGAAATGGATTGAGTGCTGAGTTGATAGTGGATAGCAGGTGGAGAGACTCCAGCAGTGTTAATGATAGCTCTGTGGTGGGCACCACTATCACCTGGATAATGACAAGAAAGATCCAGTTGGGGAGTCGGCAAAAGAGATTGAGAAGAATGAGACCGAGAATAAGTCGCAGCGTTTTGTGATGCCGTTCTGCCGCTGCGTAATTGCTCTCCTGAAGGGCAATATTGGTTTGACCTTGTTGCTGTTTCTTCCGAAAATTTCCATGTTTCTTGACAAACTTGTAAACGGAAATGTAGCAAATGAGAAAGTATGCAAGGAGGAAAAAGTATGTAGCTCCGCTGACGCTGTAATGGGTAATGTTGCGGTTGTCAAAGGTTGTTCGCATGCAGTAGTAGTACAGATCATCACAAGTTTGATTATTAGAGGATGAAGTTGTCGAGTGTGTATCAGAATATAAATACTGTTCTGTGCTGGTATCTGAAGTTGGAGTCGTTGAACCATTTTGTGGAAGAGGTGGCTTTATAACA